>JAFBJQ010000359.1:314845-364845 GCA_016785345.1 Trinectes maculatus | reverse complement strand
TTAAAAAAGTATTTTTAAAAATAACTTTCTATAAGATGTTAACAAACAGTGTAAACAGTGGGAGTTAAAGTCAGGGTTTGGTGCAGAGAAAACACACACTTATGATGTGAGTCTGCCTGTGCAGCATCACTACAGTACATCAGTGTACAGCGTGATAACCTCTACAGTCCTGCATTTTCACACTGTGAATAATGTGTATTAATGTTCCTAAGATTCAAAAACAATGTGTTACTCTCTCTTTGTGTACATACGGAAGTGATGTATGGATTTGTTCCACAGTCCACACTTACAAATACAGTATGTTAAATAATACATTATTTAACATTTTTACTTACTATTTGTTTTTACACTCACGCATAAGGGCACACACACATGTACTCTACATACACACAGACACACACACACACACACATACACAGTGACTCTTAATAATGGTGCCAACAGAAGCCATGGTGACAGTGATGGATGGGGTTGGGACCTTCAGAGGCCAAAAGAATGACCTCTCCACCAATGAGAAGCCAGCTGCATGACCTTTGGACCAATCACAGCACTTCCAGGTCAAATGTGACCAGAGGGCGAGCACCAGGACAATCTGTCCATCTGGGAATGAATGGATGGAGGAGAAAATGGAGAGACCACCAGAAAGAGATAGAAACATATTGCAGATAGCGAGCAAAAGAGTTGGTTGGAGATGTCCTTCTCACTCACCTCTCAATGAATAATGTAGCAGTAGTAAATCATCTATATCATCATTTATGTACTGTATCATGTTTTTTTTTATAGATTATCCACTTTGTAATGTAGATAAACTGACCAACATGCCAGTGATACACAACTTTAAAATACCAACTTTAGTAAAAGTAATGCAGTACAGGAGTGTAAAAAATCTCCTGTGTAAACAATCCTAGGATCGATCACTGTATATGATGTCATTGGATAATTAGTATTGAAGCAGTGTGTTGGCAGCATGTTATTGTTGTGCTGCTGAATGGAGAGCTGCAGGTTTCAACTTGGCTGATGCATAGTTCATGCAGCTAGTACTGTGCTGCACCACATATGCCTCCATGACCTCGCATGCCCGCTCTGGGTCCACCTGTGTGTCTTACAGGCAGGAGGTCATCAGGTCCTGCAGACACAGGTAGCCTTTGTCTCCAGGCAGCAGATCATCAAAACGCCGTCTTGATAGATTGATAGAAGGAAGTTGTCAAAACACAGCACGATGTGACTGTACTATAATTTTACCTTGTTTTCATTTTTGAGTGGAATCCTCATGCACTTACTACAGTATTTACTGGTGATCACATGTTATCTGAAAAAAAAACTGTAGGTGGTGTAAAGAAAGTCAATTACCAAATGTTTTCAGTTAATAATAATCATATATGTTAAAATATGGTGATATACAAATACCTGAAGCCTGATGCTGTTTTATTCTTGTTACCCAGATATATGAGAGAATTGTTCTGTACTACCACGTGTACATGAGTGGGTTAGCATCATGTGATCAAACTGGCGTGTGGGTCCACTGTGTGACGTTGCACCAAAGCACCACACTCTTACTGTTAAGTGTTAAGTCAACTTGTATGTGTGACACTGCTGTCCAAAATGGTGCTGTCAAATCCAAAGAGAGGGTTATTAATGTGGAAAACAGTCATAAGATGTTGATATTTGAAAGGTCTGATCCCCGGGCCCTTACCTTTTCACAATGTGGCCCTCTGAACTATACAGTTGAACAGCCCTGCTCTAAAGTGTGTGTGTGTGTGATGTTGGGGAAGTGAGCTTCATCTATACCGACATGTGTTAAACATTACAGCACACACAACACACACATGCACAAAAAACACAGATTGAGTAGGCAAATCACGGCACAAGGATTTTGGCGTGGTCCGAGTGATGGATAGATGCTGGGAACGCTTTCCTGCTTCCCATTCCACACCAGACATATGGAAATCACACACACACACACCCGCGCGCACACACAGCACACAGGTGTGTTTATTTACAGCCAGTGTCAAGCGTCTGAGATTGATTATAAATGAACACTGGCTCATGATTAGCTTGAGCATGATGGTGTGCATGTGTTTATGTGTGGGTGTGTATGTGTGATATATGGGTCTCAAAGAGTTGAGAGTTAATGACTGGCTCTATGTTATCCCGGGAATACTGACGTTATGCGGTAAAGGCATTTGTGTGTGTGTGTGTGTGTGTGTGTGTGTGTGTGTGTGTGTGTGTGTGTGTGTGGGTTTGGGTGTAATATGACATGAGAAGAGATACAGACCTCCGCCTGTAACGAGTGGTTGCAATTAGCTGTAGTTTGTTCATAAATTACATGTGGGCACACACACACACACACACACACACACACATATTTAAACCTAAAGTGTACATGACACATGTAAGAGGTCAGTCAGTTGATCCCACATACATATGTACAGGTTGTTCAATTACGGTGTCAAGTGCCACAGTCATCATCATTATCATTATTTGAAACTGCTCGTGTTACTGTTTGTGTTTCTGTGTAGTTCCTTACTAATTAAATTAATTTATGTCTGTCAAAACAAATTATTCATTTTATTGCTTTAGGAAAATGCATGTTAATAAATGATTCATTCTAATCTAGGCCACTGTTGTGTTGTTCAACATGTGAGAACACAGGGAGAAATTTCCATTCTGCTTAAATGTTTTATAATTATGTTCTGCTTTTTAATTTAAAAATACACATGTACATAATCAGAATCTAGTGATTACATTTGTTACTTCAAAATAATTGGGAAAATGATTTGGTACATATGCGCAAGGCTTACTGTTAAATTACATTTGAATGTAATCTGAAGCTGAGCAGCTCTTATTTGAATGGGGGGGTGAGGGGGTTAAACATTTTGGGGGAATTTTAATTTATTTAATTTTTTTTTCTTATCATGAGGTGAGATTAGGATCATTGCTAGCTTTCCTCTGCAGTGTCTTTTGATCTGTGGTGACTGATGCAGTGGCAGTGGCAATGCAGGGGCCTATGGTAAAACAATGCATGGTCCAGTCTGGTGCAAGTTCTGCTGCAGGTCAATGCAGTGTCAACCAGCAACGTGTACAGCACAACCCCATTGCATTTCAGTATTGTAAAATTTGTCTGTCAATATGAAAAATCATTATTGACTCAGCTCCCACAGTCCTACACCACCTTCTATAACATGTGGCAGTTGTGGCTTGTGTTGCCCATTGGTTTTGGTCTCATTGTGCTGGTCATGACAGAGGAACTAAACACTGGCAGCAAAGGTAAACACATGCTCTCATCTGATCCAACAACAAAAACCACACCAGCCAACACTGCTAAAGCTCACGCTTTAACTTGTTGTATCTTATTTGTTTAATCCAAGCAGGAACAACAAATGACCCCTAAAACCACACACAAAAAAGATACACACAAAATACATGTTTATTATGGCTGCAGCTAAAAGTACTGACTAAGGTTACGTGTAAATGCTGACTGGGCTTTAAAGTGTGTGAGGGGTTTATATGTGAGTTAGTGTGTAGGTCAGTAAACAGAGAGCAGTTGACTGTGGGTGTGTATTGAGGAAGCCGAGTGTGAGTTTGTTGTGTGTCCTTAAGTGAGACAAGGAAAATGTTGGATGGTTGACAATACAGTATGTGCACGGAAAAGAGCTCCAATGTGTTCATCTGGTAAAGGCCATATAAATGTGAAGTGGAAGCAGCAAAGTGACTGAGTGTATCAGATCTGAAAGTAACTGAGCAGTCAGCTGAAGACAAAAAGAACGATATAACATTTATTTACATGAATTTAAAGCATATATCGTTTGAAAGACAATGAAATGAAATCAGTTTGCAGTTGTTGGGTTATATATTTGATGATGTTTATTATATTCCGTCTACTGAGGGTAGACGACAGTTTCTTTGTTACTTTGTCTAATCTGTGCTGCTTAGCAACAAACACACACACACACAGCAGAGGCAGTGTGGCTCCCACAGAGCCCACCCAGCTGCCATCATATGTCAATCAAATCTGCCATGACCAATCAGAGAGGCCTGTCACTCCCCCTTTTGTCCTCCACAGCCTTTGGTCATTTTAGACAAGCGGAACGGACAGCTATTCAAACCTGTGTGTGTGTGTGTGTGTGTGTGTGTGTGTGTGTGTGTGTAAGGCTACAACAGTCAGTGAGTAACATGTAAAAGTCTGTCTGTGTGTGTGTGTGAAAATAAAAATGTGTTTGTATTTTTACTGTGACAGTCACTGAGGAGCACAGAGAGAACCCTGTGCAGTGTGTGTGCGCGTGTGCGGGTGTGCGTGTGCGGGTGTGTGTGTGCGGGTGTGTGTTAGAGAGTGACAGAGCAGTCACCATTTGATCAAAGCTGATCCAGGCGCCATGGTTGTCACAACAACACATAGCAATGTCATCATGGTAACAGCTCTGCAATGAAGAATTTTACCACTTTTCCCCTGCACACACACACACACACACACACACACCCACACACACACACACACACACAGCAGCTTCAAAAGGTATTAATTAAACCACTACTAAATACTTACTTAATATACACAGTCATAACACAAGTTGACCAAGATGTATGAATGGACACAGGTCATTTCTCTGCTCAGAGCGATGAGGAGTAACTCAGTCTGAAGCTGTGAATGTGACAGATGCATTGTTTCTTTTGGAGGAATGAAGAACATTAGAAGTGAACATCAGCAATGTAGCACAGTGTTTTTTATGATAATGAACACAAGCAACAGCATTAATTAGGAAAAAACACTTCAGTGACTATCCAGCACAGTCATGGAGTTCCTAAACTACAACTATTATAAAACTATTCTGATGGAACTATTTGTTTATCGTTAATAAGGGGTGTATTTGAAACATACATCTAACACAACGTGGACTATAGATACAGTGCAAGATACAGTGATCATTGTCCTTTTTTGTAAACTGGGATTATGCACCGCCTAGTGGTCAAGTCATGAAACGGCAGGAATGGAATGGCAGAAAGTTGTTTCTGTGTCATACTATTAGGAATTAATTTGTTAAAACGTTAAGCACAGTGTAATAATATAGTAGATGAAGAAGAATATAAGACATATAAGCGCTCAGTCTGTGCACCAGGCTACATACATTAAAACGAATAAACTGCACAGCTGATGAAGTGGTTAAATTAACTGCCCAATAAAACTGCAAAATATGACTTTATCAATAAAATATTGTTCATAATGAGCAAAAAAACAAACAAGATATAATACGTTTGAAAACTGAGAAATGTTGTGTGCAGTGTTCGCGTAGGTAGTGAGTGAATGAGATAGTATGGAGACAGAGTTGATCCACAGCACTCCCCTGCTGTCGGCCTTGATGGCAGCCACCCCTGCTCTCCCCTCCAGTTTCATTAACTTGTCTCTACATGTTTACCTCCACATCAGGACAAATGGTTTTTCTGCTGCTAATTGTGGCCGCCGTGTTTTCGCTGCTGGCTGGTGTTGTGTTTCTCCAATCAGAACTCGGAGATCCTGCATGCAACCAGTTTGTTTTTCCAAGCACAGGGACATCATTTATAACCCGTTTGTGTATGTGTGTGTGCGTTCACATGTGTGCACCACCCCTTTTTTTTTTTTTTTTTTTGCTGCCTCATGGGTCCGAAATGTCCCATGATCTACAGCTGATCAAATGATAAATTATGACTCTGCACATTTTCTACTTACAATTCCACTGTAAACTCTAGGCTAAACTTGATGATACGTAATTGAACATTAGGGGAGAAAACTGTACCGTATGTTGTGATGTAGGGATGGAGTGACGTTCATGCGTTTCATGGGAAGTTGGGATGGCTTTTTAATATTGAACGATTCATCTTGTGGACCACAAATGATCTTTGGCCAGATGGTGACTTGAGGCCCCTCACTTTGCTCCAGCCAAGACCTGGGTTCTATTTATTTAGTTTCTATTTATTTAAAAAGGAGCCATGCTGCTGAGCAGTATAAAGGCCATGTGTTGTGCTTCTCTGTTCACTGCTGAATGAGGAATGATGGAGTTCAGCCATGAGGCCCACCTTCAGACTGCCTGGCCACATTCACTCTAAGTCTGTCCAGGTCAAGTTTGTAAAAGCATCGCTGTGGTGAGCTGACGTCAGTATGGCTGTGAGGTTGAACAAACCAGACGGATCTGATCTGATACCATTAGTGAGTCCAGAACCATCGGTTTTCCAGTCAGATGACGGGTGTTCTCCAAAACCCAGAGTTCTATGAAGGAACTCAAGATCTCTAGATCTTTGAGACAACTGTGAAAAGCAGAAGAATTGAAAATACTTGATGTTGGATTCTGAGTTTAGAAAGCAACATGTTCAGATTGACAAATGCTGCAGTGCCTGGAGGTCTCTGGATGTTTCTGAGCTTTATGCTGATCAGCAAATATCTGAAGGTCTTTCTGTCATGGTTTCCCTTGACAAGAAACACTTTGGGGTAAACAAAGTTACAAAAAGTTACATGAGGGTACAACTACATATTTAACATACAAATGATTAGATTTATCTTAACTTACAGTAACAGTGTGACTATTTAGCAAGATGTCTCATTATTCCTGTGCAGAGGTTTTGAGTGGGTCCCTCTGCTGGTCTCCAGGGGTCCCCGTATTTTTCTCCGTCTCCCTGGAGGTTTGCAGAGGCCACAGTGTCTGGCTGTTGTTGGCACTGACTCTTAATGGTGTCAGGGTCTTGGCATTTCTTGCTGCTAATTAGTTTTTACAGCCAGGTTTCCAGCTGGATGCTGGAGCCTGCTGTCGAAAGAAAAAAAAGAAAAAAACGCATAATTACATTTCCACATCAGATTAGAGGTGATGGTTTGCAGGCAGGACTCGCAGAGACAGGTCCAACAGAGACAAGTCCAACAGAGACAAGTCCAACAGAGACAAGTCCAACAGAGACGAGTCCAACAGAGACAAGTCCTAAACCTTCAGTCAGAGAGAGGCTCAATGGAAAGTTTGAATGTTACCACAGTGTATTTATTATAAATCATGCATTATACGATAGACAGACCCACACACATGCGCGCGCACACACACACACACACACACACACACACACACAATGCATATGTTCTGCTGAATTGAGTTAAGTTACTCTCTCTGGGCATCTTGAGATGATGTTTAACCCACCCTCTGTGTGTGTCTGTTTCTCTCTCTCTCTCACACACATGGTCTATGCCCCTCTACCTTCTTTATTCTCTCTCTCTCTCTCCCTCTCTCTCTCTTTCTGGGTCTGCCCCATTGGTCCTCATTTTACCACGCCCACTATCTCATACACACTCTATGCCTCTCTCTCTCTCCCTCTCTCTCCCTCTCTCTCTCTCACTTCTTCCTCTCCTCCTCTTTGCCAACCTACATTCACTGACATCACAGCTTAATTACCCAATCAGAGGCAGGTCAATTTGTCAGCGTCAGTGCCCTGGCCAATCAGCCGCTGTATGATAATTGACTCCAGCCAGTGGCAGTGAGAGAGACTGTGTTAGAGTAGTATATAAACCAGGCAGTGAGGCAGACACACTGACATCAGGGCTGTGAGAGGAGAATCCTGGTCGATGAGTGGTATGTTGTTGAGTCAGGGAAAGATGACATCACCCTGTGCTGTTTGTCATGGGATCTGTCAGAGTGAAGCACATGGAGACACATCAGAGATGTATGTTCTTTAATTCAATCATTTATTTTGATTTGCACACACACACACACACACACACACACACACACACACACACACACACACACACACACACTGTCAAATCAAACAGGTTGATGAGATAAAGCAGAGCTCACTGTCTTTATACATATACCAGTTCTGCTGAAAAGAGAGGCAATGACAACGATGACGGTGATGATTGTGCTCATTTCTGTCTGCTGAGTCAGCATCAGTTCAGAGGCCAGTCATTACCACAGTCTCCACCGCCTCTGTATATTTTCTCTCTGCAGACTGTGTGCTTTCCATCTTACTGTATTTCTGCAGGACTGTGTCTGTCAGCTTGGCCCTGGATAAATACTGAGTCATCATTTAAGGCTGCAATACTGTGAAAACAAAAGTTGAATGTGGCCAAAAAAACGAACACAAATGAGTCTGTGCAGTGTCTTAATGGAGAAATGACATAACGTGTTAAATGTATACATTGTAGTATCAATATATCGACTTCGATCTAAAACAACAACAACAATAACACATTATAATAAATAAATACATGTGTAGGACAGAGATTTAGTGGGTTATTTGTTCTCTTACTGCTGGAAAAGTCAGGAGCTGCTGTCAGACTGGTTCACAGTAGGCTGATGCAAATCCAGACGTTCATCCATCACCTCATATTTGCTTGACAGCTCCATTTACTTGAGGGAAAAATTATCTACAGTATTGTGTGATGCAGTTACCACTGTCAGTAGTGATCAGACATGGCCACAGAGGCATGTTTCATTATAAGATTAGACCTCTCCAAGGCCTGTTATTTGACAGGTGAGCTCATTGCCCCAAGCATTAACAGACTTCACTTGTCCACTGCCTTTATCCACAACTAAAGGAAATCAACTATGGAAGACACAAATAGACTTTAATAAACAGACCATGAATTCATAAAAATATGTAGAGAGAATTATATTAGAAATGAGTGTTGTTTATTAAAGATTTGAAATCTGAACATATCTTAGTTTCATTTTGTGTCTGTCTGTATATCAATGAAAAAGTAACACTACATTCTCTCTCTAGGAGGACAGACTGACAAACCACAAAACTAAGTCTATCAGTAAACTCTAATCCTAGCTACAGCACCTTATCTAATAAATGCCGCTTTTATATTAAACTCCTGGGGTCAAAGGGTTGCAGGCGAAACTTTAGTATCACAGCCCCAGAGTCTAGTTTTGTCTGTTTGTAGTGTCACTTTTGTCGACAACTTGCACTTATAGTAAACACTGTGTAACCCAAACTTCACGTTTTGGTAATATTGATTCAAAAACAACTATAAAAAGAAAACCCAAATAATTTGAAACAAGAACAAATACAGTTTATTATCAGTTTCACAAATGGTAGTTTGACAAGTAACAGTGTCTTTCCGTCTTATCCAAAATAAACAAAATTAATTAGTCTTTGGCTTTTTTCTTCTTTTTCTTAGTAACATATTTAATAGCAACTAACACTTTTAACTGACGATATACCCATAAAATAGATAACATTCTTTATAGTTGTCTGGCAATCAAAACCTTGTCTTCCATTTTTTATTCTTTAAGGTCCCTTTAATTATAAAGTCAATTATTTGTGCAGATATAAATGTTACCTTCATGAGGGAATTTGATTGAAATCAATCAAGGTCAGAGTTTCCGAGAAGTGTAAACATTAACACAATTACATATTGTCATTAAGTACCATTTCATTCAGTCTTTAAATAAACTTTACAAAACATGTTAATGTTGTTTAAAGATCCTACACTAAGTCAGAACAACACAACTTTATTAAACTTAGAGTTTCAGTGCACAAAGGACATTGGGATGTGTGAAATTCACACCAACCCTGTGGTGTCTGGATTATGTGTCGGAGAAAAAATGACTTACAAATAGTAACAATTCAAATACTTGTGTTTGTAACAAGTTTAGTCCAAAAACTATTTGGACACGTAACATTTTAGGGGGAGAGCTAACCTGAAACATTACCTACATGCAACCATTTGCTTGTACAAGACTGGATCCTGCTCCATCAATAATAAAATGAACACTTTCTGCGTTCTTTCTGCTTATTTTAGAATATGACAACTGTTCAGTTTCAAACAGACGTGCATGTGGACTTGAACTGGCCTGTTAAGCATAACTGACACCTCCATTTAAACTTCCATCACTCCTAAACCAACTTAAAGAATCACGTTACACACAAAAATGTAACAAAATGCTATTGCACAAAGTAAGAAAAAACAATGTCTGACTGGTTATATAAAGCAGCATATTAGCCAAAAAGCCTCTAATGAACTTCCTTTTTTGTTTGTTACTATAAAAATAACTTTGGGAATAGAAATTTTCTCTAGAATGCTGTTTGTGGGTCCATGTCATTTCAAAATGGACCATTTGATCTGCTCCTTCGCCGACTGCAGAACCTGCCGACACACAAACACACTCAAATCAAATTCAAAGAATGTAAGTAATGAAATGTGGCACAATAACAAAACAACTTACACTGCCTACAGGAGCCTCACAATAAGAATCTGCAATACAATGGAACTGAACGAGGCTTTTAATGCGTCATATCATATATACTGTATATTCAGGCTCAGGCCAAGGTAAAGCAAATCTCAATACCACTCTGTCTTTGTTTACTTGTTGTTTTACTCATGTTGAAGATAACATGGGACTACATGGAGTAGGTAATTCCTGTGAGTTAAGACGAGTAAGTAAATAGACGATAGACCTGAGTAGTGTTGTAATACTGATATTTAACCACTAGAGGTCAGATAACAGAGCAAGCAGCATAATATGTAATTGACATAAACTGTAACATTAAGCCCCCATTGTGCCGTTACAGTGAATATGAAATCTTTAATTTACTTCAAACAATGTACTTACAATAACAGAATTATACAACTATATACGGTTCTCAAGATGTGATGATTACAATACAATACTGTCCATATCAAAATGTCAGTCTATAAGCCCCTTGTTGATTTTTATCATAGCCTTTAATTTGATAAAGTGGCCAATTTACATTTCCAAGACACTTTTAAATAATGCCCAGAGGCAGCTGGACTGTACGACACTGTATGCATCTTACTACTTCATTTACAGTAGTGACATTTTCTGTTTGTAAAGATGTATTTTTGACCACAAGATTATTTCACCTGCATCTATTTTAAAGTAGAGAATCAAATCTTTATGTGGGGGCACATGACTTTAAAGTATAACAGAAGAATAAACCTGAATCCTAAAAATGAAACCCATGTCTTGTTTTAGCACAATGCTTCATACTGCCTCCTCGTGTTGGCAGCAGGGGGCGCCTGGAGCTCAAGTAACAGTGTTGTATGCTACCATCATTCCTTTCCTGCTTCTTCCTGCCTGCGTTACTGTGGTCTACAGCAATTTACATGTTGGTTTAAGGGGAGAGCTTAATGATGTTTGGTGGCATATGTTATGTGCTATTAAAGTTTTCACACACAAAAGAACTGAGAAAGAACTGATATCTCACAGCTCTTTCACAATTCACACTTGCAATGGTTATTTCTACTTTGAAGTTATTTAGATAGGATGCTTGTGTTAAAACTAGACATTAAACTGAGCTACAGTTGCAACTATCCAACAAGTAAATCTATAAATCCTGTTTGAATGAAGAGTAAGCTTGGGGTTCCTTCAAAAAGTCGAGGTGGAGTGCAGAGCTGTTAGTAGAGACTTACGTTAGAGGTCAGGGCCAGTTTCTCTGTTATGTGCTGTGAGATTTAAAGCAAGAGATAAAGAGAAGCTTAGAGGGTAAATGTGCACGCACGCACACACACACACACACACACACACACACACGCACAGAGGCTGAGAGCTACCAGGCATTAGAGGATGTTAAACCAGCTGCGTTGCAAATGAAACCTGGTTAGCTGCTTCCTTAACATGGTGAGCTAAAGCATTAGCATGCAGCCTGATGAATGTGCAAACATATGTTAAACAGCTACCAATTATTTTGTCAGGAAAAAGTAAAGATGTTGCTTTTTTGTGTTTTATTAGGACGTGCGTGAAATGAGCGCTGCTGTGCTATATGCTAATGTCGTCACAGGGAAGCAGATCTTATCAGTAGCGATGCAAACATGCAATGTATGCAACCATAGTGTGAGTGCATGTCTGCATCTGCTGCTTGCAAGGTTGTTTTTTTTTTTACCTTTTGTAGCCTCAGTTTTATAATTGCTTGTCTTTAAAGTTAACATTTAATCTCCACTAAATAACCCATTATGAAGTGTAAACAGGTGTTTTTGAAATGTATTTTAAATGAATTAAAACCTGTCATCTCTCTTAGTATCCAGGCCCTTTGTGTTGGTACTCAACACTGGCTAATATTCAAATTGTGGTGCATGCTGTTTGCTTTCATGATAATTGTATCTAGAGCTGTATCTAGAGCTGGTTGACAGTTTGTAGAGGGAGAGTGGGATCAACGCCCAAAATCTAAGTATACAATGCTTAAAATAATGTTTGGGACTCAACCAAGCAGCTGTAATTGCTATCAAAATGGGCTTCTACAAAATAATATAATAATTATTTTGAGCCTGAACATATTTATAAATGATTTCAGTCATTTTAAATACATTTGCAAACATTTCAAAAACATGTTTACACATGGTTATTATGGATCGTTTACAGTAAACTGATGAATAATAGCTTGGTAATTTTGTCTATTTTATTCTAAAGCCTTAAATCTAAGCATTTTATTTAAACATGTGTAGTATAATAGTGTGTAGAAAGTGAAGGGTGCTGAATATGGTCTGACGCCACTGTACATGCATGTGCGTGTAATTTTGCTGTATGTGTGTGTATATAAATGTGTTACCTGGGCAACGCTTTGTTCAGATAATGGGTTCTCATCCACCTGTAAAACACACCATTGTTGGGGTTACAGAAGAAATATAATGCAAAAACCACACATACACAGACAAATCACAAGCAGAGCAGTGCAACCACCACTGCATGCTGTGATATTAACACTGCATATAGTGATATTAGAAGCATGTTGGACTATCACAACTCATGTAAGAATTTTTTAACGATTCCAAACCCATGGATCAAGGGTTGATCTGTGTCAGTTCACAGACTCAAACATCTCTACGGAATATTTTTCCTGGAGGTTTTCATTCATGCACGTTCTCAGAGGATACAGCCTGATAAAGTTCCAGATCCCCTGGCTTTTTCTTTCACCCAACGATTTGGAAAAACTTTAAAAGTACAACCCTCTGCCTCTAGACTCATTTTTTGCAGCCTTATGTTAGTCACCATGCTCTCATTCCATGCATTTACCTTATCTGTAGGTCTTCTTACCCTGTCTCTGTCACACTCTCATTCATTCATTCATTCATTCTCTCACGCCACTTAACTATTTCTCTCTTTGCCTCCTCTATCTGTCTGTCTACAGCAGCTGGCTCTTGTCTGTCTGTCCCTCTACATTACCAGTGATGTAATCAAACAGGACGAAGCCATAGGTTGGCTCTGACATTAGCTGACACCAATAAGGAGAAAAGACACAGGGAGGAGAAGAGAGAAAGGTAAAGCAGGTAAGAGGAGGCAAGACGCTACATCATGAGTCTCAATGTAGTCTACTCTGAGGTTTAAGGATATACCAAATAGTATTTCTTCTAATTAACATGTAATAGTATACATAAATAAATCAACTAATATAAAGATCCGTTGAAAATGACAGGCAGTAATCTTACCCTGTAGTTGACCTTCTGTAGGACCTGTTGTGGGTCACTCTCCAGAATCACCCTGGCAACAAGATTAAGCATCCAGTCAGACCCAGAGAACAGCACAGGCAGTACATTTTGACATAGACACACCAATTCAAAAAAAGATCAGTTCTGTATGTTTATTTAGTATATATGGTATAATACTATAGTCTGTACCCAGTAAATTTTATGTGGATTGAGTGTATTGATCTGCCATTAACATTTTTCTCTCACCCTCCGTCAATGATTTCATCCACTACCAGGAACACCCCATCCATGTTTTCTAGCAAACACCTCCGCTCCACATTTTTCCTGAGGAAAAAGAATAATCAAACAATTAGCCACATCCATTCCATAACACTCCCCCTCCAGTTTAGTAACATTTGCAGAGCTACTTCATCATCATTTATATGTATTAAACAGGTAAACGGCAAGCACATTCAGAAGCTCAAAGACAGAAGTAATGCACTCCATTGTTATTTAACGTTTCTTCCTCTGCTCTTCGATCTCTCTGTAGACGCCTCCAAATTCTTCACACCTACACATCTTCTTTGGTATTCAACACAAAGCAAGAAACCACAGTTCTACAAGCAGGCTGCCATACAAGCTTAGCCTCCGTGAGCGTGCACAGCCCGCCAAAGCAAACACTGAAAATTGTAGGAAAACACGGTCATTAGCTGGAATCGCATTTCTCCTATTTGGTAATAGCTATTGTCCTACTTGCACCTTAAGTGTATCCTGTATCAGTCTGCCCCCTGACTGCATAGAGCCCCCAACAAACACTAAGTAAAACTCAAAGTAACTTTTATGTAATTACTCAGTTTTAGTCATCACTTACACTATTTGTCAGAAAAGTAATCATACTGTGTTACTGCCAAGCATCATCAGGAAAACTTTTAACAGCTTCACTGATTTAATACTGTCTCACTGCACAATGGCTTGTAAGATTTCAAACTGTGTTATAATCTAATCTTTCATCTGTGCCCGTGACTCTGCATTACTACTGCATCAGTTCCCATAGTAACCGAATCAGCTGCTCCGGCTGTTACTGTTGCAGTCAACACTGAGGGATTCCGCTGTTGAATTTTACATCAGTTATCAGGGAGACTCATTAATTCTCTGCTGGAGGAGCGTTCGTGTGGAGGTGGGGTTACATGCAGGATAAAAGGTCTAATTTCACAGTTAAGCATGATGCATTGACAAACACCATTACATATAGACTAACAGAACTAGTCAATCATAAGCAATCCATAGGGCAAGACTTTACATGTCTCTGCTAAGGCTGTAATAGTTGGTTTTAATTATATTTGTTGACATTTTTAATGACTTTTTTAATCATGTAACATATTTAAGGTTTGAAACTTACCTGAGAATGTGACTGAGGGAGTCAAATAAGCAGTTCAGTACAGACATCAGCATCAGCTAAAGACAGAAAGGGAAACATCATAAATAACATTTTTCACTTCAGAAACACAAGAAACATGTTTTTATGTGCCTTTAGCCACAGTCCCCCTTTTTCCTATGCGTGTGTGAGACACACACACACACATACATATTTATATATATATATATGTGTGTGTATTGTGACATAAATGATATGTGAGATGTGGGGGGAAAATGCCTCAGATCATGTAATCATTATTTCATTATTTGAAGACAACTGCAAAAACTGCATTGTCCCACTGAGAGAGCTAAGTGCATCCTACCTCATTCTCCTGAGCACTTCCCACCACATAGAAGAAGAGATCTATATTTCCCTTATAGACAATGGTCATCCCCTCCAGGAAAGCTATCTCATCTAAACAGAGAAGGAGAGAAGGATGGGTTAGGGCTAGAACATAAGACTCAAACATCTCTTTCATTGAAGAGATAGGTGTAATTGAGAAGAAAGAAAAGTGAGCATGAGAGGAAAGAAGGGAGGGGAGAAGGAGACAAGGTAAGGAGATATAAAACATGCAGTGAAGAGTGCATTAGGAGACAGGAGAGCAGAACAAAGGGAGGATACGATGAGTGGAAGGGAGTGGAACTATAGTTCAGGTGTAGAAGAAAGAGAAAAAAGGAAGAGGAGAAAAGAAAGAACGAAGGAGGAGTTTGGGACAAAGGGAGGAATATAGAGGGTGGGTCATGAAGAGGCCGGGGATGGGGACTCAGGTATCAGCTGAGTGAAACTCCTGAAAATGAAACTTATTCTGCAGTAGCACAAAAAGCAGCACAAAGTGTTAGGTTTCTCTGAACGGCCAAATGGTCTTTGGTGTGCGTTTGATTTTGAAGTTATACAAAAAAACATTACAATAGAAAATCAAAAGTCACAGTTCCTGTAGACTTTTAAGGACCTTACCAAACCCCTCATCGTGATTGCGGTCAGACCACTGATGATTTAGGTCTTCAGTGGCTTATGTGAGAAAAAAGCTTAAGTTAAAACTGCTTTAGGCTGTCGTATCATGTACAACTGTTGAGTTACTAGATAGCTGAATGGCTAACAGATGACACTGAAGACGTGTGTGAGCTAAGTGTTACACACACAGGGGGTAGCAAAAATGGCCAGATGGCGAATATTTTATCATCTTGTTATGTGGCATTTCTGTGTTTTTCTATACTGTGGGTTGTAATACTATAGCCTTCTCTTAACATTTTTTCTTTTACAAATAATACTGTATTTAGGTCATAATCCAAATAAAACTTGAAACTGAAGGTATGATGACGAGCAGATTTGCCATACTTTTACCTTTTGCCACTGTGACTGATTGATTGAAATGGCCATGACACCAATGAATGGCTGTGTCTGGTGCACACAGGACAGAGACACACATACAGTAGAGAGGATCTTACTGTCTGCTTTGTGTGTCTTGTTGAAAACATTCCTCTCAAAGTTCTTCTGCTCCTTCATGGAAGGGTAAAGCTCAGGGTCATAGTACTGAAACAAAAACATACATGCAACACTGAATTCACAGAGGCAGCTTCTGTCAAATCCATAATACCTTGTACCATCAACCTAAAATATTTGGAATGCTTGCACTGTCATTTAAAATGGCTAAAAAATAACTTAGTCATCAGTGTCCAGTAGAAAGCCATTTCTTCCAACCAATTAGAATCCAGAATTTACAGAGGCCATAGCATACGATGTAGATTTGAAGTTAATTGGCAAAAGCAGAAGATCACTGATGTGGTCCTTTAACCTTACCTTTGACAGAAGTCTGTTGCCATCATTATCGAGAATGAACAGAGCTTTCACTGTGTAGAGAGAAGGTTCCTGCAATATAAAGGAAAAAAAACATCTTTAATATTTCAGCATGCTGAGTCACTTCAGGGAGACATCTAGGACATAATGCCACAGCTACTGTCAGCAAGTGTGTTACATCAAACTTTATTATCCATGTAACCCCAATTTCCCTGCTCCACCCTGGTTTGCATTCACTCTGGGCCACATATTCATTGTCAAACCAGTTTCTGTGCTCCACAGAAGGCTGTTTTCACAGTCTCTTCCATATTAGCATGCTTTAATCCTGTTTTTTTCATTTGGGCCTTCACACTTTTCCAAATGTTTTTATCCAGATATTTTCCATTCTCCTGCAAACACTTAACTTATCCTTTCATTTGTCCATCCGTGCATCCATGTGAAGTGGTTTCAGACCCGGGAC
This sequence comes from Trinectes maculatus, assembly GCA_016785345.1. Lineage (NCBI taxonomy): Eukaryota > Metazoa > Chordata > Actinopteri > Pleuronectiformes > Achiridae > Trinectes > Trinectes maculatus. The sequence continues at coordinate 347,796 of JAFBJQ010000359.1, read as the reverse complement.
AAAGTTCTGTTATGCACTGACTAGCATAGATTCACAGTCAGAGTGTATCACAGAACTTAGACCAGGAGCTTACGATTTCCAGTAGGGAGAATTACTATGGCAATTACGTATACACAGACTGGATTAAAAGCAAGGATTTATCTGATATTTCATTATGTTTATTTTGTGATATCTATACTTGGAGAGCCATTCTTTTGCATTTTCCTCCATTATCCACATAGTCGTAAGAGTGGAGTGCTACAGATATATCAAGAGTCTAGGCAGCTCACTTACTTTCCACTTATATACATTAAGTATGTGATGCTGATGGCTCAAGTTTCTCATAAATTCATCATGTATTTTGTCTGTATGATGTTTTATATGGTTTTATACAACAACTCATAACTTTCAAATTTGAATCTAAACATCTAAAATTCCAAGACAACTAGGCAATGTATAGCTGCTATTGAAACTCATGCAATATAATTAAAATGTCCACAAAAACTGTAAACGGGCCCACTGACACACATTGTTTGCATTTGTTGTGCTTTTCTAAACACAACCAAATCAGTAACACTTTAGTATTTTCATTAATAACACATCAAGGTTAAGTTTTATTTTTCGAAAAAGCTTGGATGCAGGAAGGACTACAAGCAAAAGATTTTTTGGACAATATGAGAAAAGCAAAAGATTTTTTTAAAGAAACAGATACAAATTTATTAATGAGCTTCAAAGGTCCTGCAGGTGACTTAAGTAAACTAGGGACAGACTCAGGCTAACTGCTGCCCCTCACCCAGTCTGACTGCTAAGGTAAGCTAAATGGCTTCTGCTGTCGTCTTACATTCATTTGTAAGATGAGACATTTCTGCCTTGTCTTCTCATCTGCCTCTCAGCAAAATCAAATGTATTTTCCAAAATATCGAACATGCTAAGTAGATAAATGCACTGCTAATGGGGACTATAAGTGACATTAGGATAAAGTCTAAAATAAACTTGAATGATTGTGCTGGTCTTTGCATCTTAAAGGAATTTACTTTTAGGTGCTGGTTACAAGTCCATACAAGTCATATTTACCCAACACAACTACAGTAGTTTTATTTTCATGTGTCATTTTAAGTTTTATTTCATTAAGTTTTATTTCATTTGCTTAATGGCTGCCAAATTTTACTTTTTTTGATATACAGTAAGCTGTACTCGAGACTGGACATCAAGGGTATCTCTAAATGCACTCAGTCCAATCACCCAGCGGTGTTCTTGTTGACATCTACAGTTCAGCTGGGCTCTAGTAAACAGACTTTTTGGGGTGAATCTAATTCAATGTGTCACTGTAGTTTACTTGAGGATGATGTGTGTTTGATGTGAACTGTAAAAGCTTTTACAATTAGTTCACATTATGTCTTTTTATATGGACAAATCTATTTCAATTCCAATGTATTTATTTACAAATATACATTTATATGCATATATTTAATTGTTTGTCTATTTTTCTTTTTAATGTTCTCAAATGATATGCCAGTCTGGTTTTACTTATTTTTATGTTTTAAAGCACTGTGTAACAGTATATAGAAAAGTTAGAACAGTTATTATTATATTATGCACATGTTACAGATGTATGGGAGTGCCAACTTCAAAGACATGGGGATGTACCAGGCAAGCAAAGTCTAAAAACAGATGCTCTTGTGTTGGTATTTAACTTGTATTGGGTGTTTCAAGACTTTGCCACTGCTACTTTTACACACTTGGGGGGACAGGGGACAAAGACAGAGGCCATCAGAGAGACAGTGTGAGAGAGCAGAGAGAAGTGAAACGAGGCATGGAGAAAGGAGGAGGAGGCATAGTCCAAGAAGCAGGGGACATACTTGCGTCAAAGTAGCTACAACAACCATCTATTAAAATCAAATCTGCACACTCAGAATTATGTTATAGAAAATTCAAGTGCAGATGTGTTAGCTGCACGATGTAAATAAGTAGAAGTGCTCCTTATGGACAGTGGCTCCTTTTGAAAGTGTTGCATCATAATACTGTATAATGCAGAGGAAGTAGCAGTGAGGGAAAAGTAGTCAGCGGTGGAAAGCTTAGTGTGTGTACTGAAGTATTGTACAGTACAGTCAAGTACTGTTATAAGTTACTTATGCTTGCGTATTTCATTACATGTTACATTAACTTTATTCTGTCACACTAATTTTGCATCACCAGAAATAAATTGCAGGATAAAAGTTTCATTTTCAAACACATAATGAACGTATGTTGTTGATGGCACTTTAAGCTACTTGTAATAGAGTAATTTACAAACTGTCTAATCAGCCACTTATACTGAAGATAGGTTAAATCTAAATACTTGCATCCATGTAAAGTGGACGGGGTTGCCTACTGATCTGAAATCAATTAAAGGAAATGGTGTGTTTAAATAGATACACTGTTTGTGTTTGAGTAAATGTACTTTCCAGTTACTTTCCATGAGAGACTAGACGAGACAGAGATTGAAGAGTGAGGGGGTGAGAGACAGGCTGAGTAAACGCAGAGAGAGAGAGAGAGAGAGAGAGAGAGAGCGAGAGAGCGAGAGAGAGAGCGAGAGAGAGAGAGCGGTGGACGTGGCACGTACTCTGCTCTACACGTCAACAACCGATCTGTGCACACATGCTCAACACAAGCAGACAGTAATCACAGAGAGCTGTTTCAACGCTGCTGCTGCTGCTGTCGTCGTGTAGGATCTGGAGCTTTGCCTTATGTACTGTCCTGTTGAGCTCTGCACGGGACTGTGTGTGTGTGTGTGTGTGTGTGTGTGTGTGGTCAAGAGGGGAACAGCTGTGGCTCCTCCAGTCTGTTGTAATGGAGTTAACTTAACGCGCCTGTAAGTCGTCGCACTGAAACCAGCACTGACGATCAGTACTATTTTCACACACTGAAAATAAAACAACAATAATAATAAAACACACACACATACACTGTCTGACTGCTGCATGTGAAACACATTAGGCCTGGACGTCCACAGTCACACAACACGACGGGGCACTGTCAGGACACACTCACGTCAATGATCCCTGCACAGGCGGATTAATAGAACCTGCCTTCTGCAGCCGAGCCCCCCCCCCCCCCCCCCCCCCCCCCACCCCCCCCCCCCCCCCCCCCCCCCCCCCCCACAAACACACACACACACGCGCGCGCGCAACAAACACACACACACGCACCACCGAAACTGCCCCAATGCAACAAATGTCCCGCTAGCTTAAATAAACACAGTGACTGTATACATATGTATAGACAACATTAAGTGCTGACATAACCCTCCAAAGGGCCAAAGTGTCGCTTCCCGAGGCGGGGACGCTCACCGGAGACGTGGAGTCCATCGCTGCCGCTGAGTCTGCTCGCTGTGTTGACGTGGACAGCTCTGAGCTGTCACACCGACGTCTCCGCTCCGCTTTTTTTTTTTTTTTTTCACGGAGCAGCCGCGCTCCCGCTACCTCGGCAGCCAACCCGATACAAGCACAGGACGGAGTCTCCTGCCGGGCGCGCTCCCGTCGCCCCTCGAGCTCTGACGGCCTTTCACAATAAAAGTCTACGCTCTCGGAGGGGCTAGCGTCGTCTTCTATGTCGTCTGTGTACGGAAGGCCTGGATATGTTTATAATGTTAAACTAAAAAAAAGACTGCATGTTAAGACAATGTAGGCATCTTCAAAGTTACTACATGTTACTACACCATAACATAAAATGATATGATCTGACATGGACAAGTTTTGAGTAAATTCCATATACATATGCTGCAAGGTCTATACTCAACCCCCTGCAAGGTCTATACTCACCCCCCCCCCCCCCCCAATCAATCTGTGGGTGTCTTATTATGAACCACTGATTAGTCATATGGTTGTGTGACCTCTTGCAACTGTAGTAGCCTAAATATAATAAAGACGGAAGCAAGGATAGGTGGATTTAAATTTTTCATTTGGAAAAGTAAGAGGTTAAGCACTAACTTTGACCCAAGCTGCAATATTTTCCTCAACCTGACCAAAAAGTTTTCGTGCTGTCCTGGCAATGCCCCTTTTATAAATCACACTGTAAAACTGTGCAGGTGATTGGTACTCAGGTGTATTTTGTTCAGTCTGTTGCTATGGAATCTGATAAATTACATAATTTTATCAACAGATTATTCAAAATATTTTCTTCAGATTCATGTGCAAGCTGCAGTTGCTGTTTAATGTTCAAAGAAGAATATTAGCACTGATTGCACAAGTACCTGATAGATGAAATGGATTTTAATTTTTGGCTTTTTTTGTATATATGTGTATATATGTGTATGAATGTAATAATGGTATGTGTATAAATCATTTTCAGTAGTTGCGGACCAATGGGGGACAGGTTTCGTCAACGCGCACGCCTCGTTCCCCCGCAATGCATTATGGGCAGTAAAGTTCTTTATGATGTAGGAAAGATGGAGGGCGTGCGGCCGCCACCCCTTCGCAGGCTGGATGATTTTCTCCTGAGCTCGGCGAGGTTCGCTCTGCCCGATGTCCGCGACCTGGACCGCTGGAACAACCGCATCATTAACAACCTGCTCTATTACCAGAGCAATTACTTCCTGTCCGCGCTGGGCTTCCTGTTTTTAATGGGGTGAGTGCTGTTATTTTGACGTGTCAAACCCCCTCTTCTTTTATCTCTCTTTTTCTCTCTCTGAAGTTATTCGCATTATAATCTCATCTGATTAGATGAGAAAACATTCGATACACGTGTTGTGTGATGATGGAGATGAGACTGAAATACCCTTGTTCTCATTAACCCTTCCATGTTCCCCATGTAAACACAGCCCCATAACCTGTAAAAGGTGACAGGAGGACATGCTATGCTGTCAGTCAGATATCCAGCCATTTCTAAAAACCCTCTCTTTCTGCTCTCTGCTCTCTCCATCCCTACAGAGGTGACCCCCATCAAACTTCCATTCACATATCAGTATTTATTATTCCTTTGCTTTTCTCAAAGAAAAAAAGAGTAAGCCATGCCATTCAGTTCACCTTAGACTGGTGCCAAAGCCAAAGGAGCTGCGGGGCAGTTGAAATGAGTACAAAATAAGCCATATTGTGATTGCATCATGTGTCGAAGGAACATGTCACCCACTGAGTGGCTCGTTGATGTGTTTTTATTCATTTTTGGACAATGATGAGTCTTATTCCACATCGTGGACACACAGTACTTGTTAAGTCTGATATTCAGTATTAGCTGAAATAGTCTCATGAATTTGATGAAAATAGGAATAATTATCTTTTAGGTCTGTTCCAATAATAGGCAAAGATACTTCCATCACCTTCTATGTGTTGATTATTGTCTCTTTGCTCTCAGGTATTTCTGGCCCTTCCAGTTGGTTCTTGGGGCAGTGGTGGTCACTTTGTTGTTCCTTGGCTTCGTCTGGGCTGCAGAAAACCAAGCTCCCATTCGCCGTTTCCGTAGAAACCACCCATTGATCTGCGTGTTGGCCATCCTTGTGGCCAGTTACTTCCTCATATCAGTGCTGGGAGATGTGGCTGTCTTCTTGTTTGGGATAGCCTTTCCTATACTGAGTAAGACAGAAATGCAAACACACACACACACACACACACACACACACACACATGCAAGCACAAATAGCCGCATGTTCCACTAGAGTGTGAAATTAAACTCATCCTTCTCTGACCTGAGGACATCAGTTTGGTGCACCAGTCTAATAAAGCTGTGGTGCGGATCTTTATCTCTTAACAGGCATTAACCTTACACTGTCTATTACTAACCCTTCAGCATTTAACAGTACATTGTATGTTGGATACAGTCTCAGTTCACCCACATCAGTTGTCTTCTCTGACCTCCTTCTAATGGTCCTTAGTCATGCAGATATTTGTGGTTTTATTTGCTCCTCCAGGTCCTGTAGGTCAGTGGGCTAATGCTTTATAGACAATAACTTTTGAGGTAAAAGGTCTACAGCTCGCAGTTTTTTTAATGAGAGAAGAGGAAAGTCAAGTAAGAGTTAGACTTGCAGGTAAGTGTAATGGTCTCAAAGCAGCCTGGCACAATCATTCACTGACCCAAAAGACTACTGAGAAGGGTCCGAGCTAGTTTATTGTATGACTGTACATGTGACTGGGCCCCAACATCCTCCTAAGGTGCACACACTGCGAAGATGTTCAGCCTGGGACTATTTGTGAATTACTTAAAGCTTGAAAATTGTTTCAAACTAGCGAAAATACTTTGATTATTGTACCATTGTTATAGTAGTATCATACGCAAATGTTTGAATTCAAATAAACATATTTTAATGTCGAATAACATTCCGTTGTCCATTACTTATTTGCTCTAAAAGCATAAGAAAAAAAACTGTTTGTAGTAAAAACAGTATTATTATGACCCAAATTCATAGAAGGCAAGACAAGAATCAATATATAAATATGAAAGAATTAATATGAAAGAATTGTTGAATTTGTTACAGCTCAGTTAACAAACTACCTTTGATTTAACTGTTCATTGCTTATTTTTGCACCATGGTGCTTTATTATAATAAAAAAAAATTTCATGTGTTGCACATGTTGTAGAATTGACAATGAAGCTGACATTGACTACCTGGAGTGCATGTTTTCCCATCATTCCTCTGGCTGTGTTGCTTCTTTACAGTGGTTCTGGTCCATGCATCAGTGAGACTACGCAGCCTGAAGAACAAGCTGGAAAATAAGCTGGAGAGTATCGGCCTGAAGAGAACACCCATGGGTCTCCTTTTAGAGGCCCTGGGACAGGAGCAGGAAGCTGGATCCTAGAGAGAAGGAAGAGAGGAAGGAGAAGGTGTGTGGAATGGTGGATGATAGGTCGGGTCTGACTGAAGGGAACATGAAGGAGGTGAAGTAGGAGGATTGAAGGGAGGAGAGAGCTACTGCCAGAAAAGAACAACCAGGAAAAATAAGTGGGTGAAAGAAAAGAGTCATGGAACAAAAGCAGTGGTTTGGTTTATTTCATTAGAGTTAATCATTAGCAGTGAAGGATGAGACCTGCTGGTCCAACAGGAAGGACTGGAGTCATGTCCAGAAAAATGTTTAAATCATTCCTGATTGGTTGTTGCCAAACCTTGCACTTTAAGCACACATCGTTTTAACATGCTTTCAGGGTTTAGGTGAGAGAAAATGAAGGATTTTGCTCATGATTTGATCAGTGACATTTTGTAAATAGTTGCTTTTCCTATTATAAGAATAAGGCCTTAATCTTCTTAGTATTACTGGAAGAGAATTAACTTCCACTCACTACACAGCAGACCACTCTGATTTAGGCAGTCCGAAAGTCCACTCTTGAAATATTACAAACTTTTCTTGTGAGATTATGACTATTCTAAAAATGTCACTTATTTCTCCTTACATTTTGTGGCTTCTAAAAATATTTGGCGACCACAATATTTTGACATCCTGCGGCATGATTATAGGTTATGAAATACACACTACAATACACACTACATATACACAACATTGGATATCCAAAGTATTGTAATATCGTTTCTCTTTTTATTGTAAAAAGTGAACGTGATTATAATTTATTAGCTTGTATAAACAAGATATTATCCCAAAGGAGTAGTGTGCAATTTAACGTCAGTATACTGTAGTAACAAAACAGTCAAAGACAAGAAGCCCAACTTGACTGCTTGACTGCATCTACTTCCTGCCTTATTGCACTGCATTAAAATATCTCAGTCCATCTGGCGACCAGTTTGTTGTCTTTATGCAGAAGGTGTCTTGATTTTAGGATTTTGCCAATAGATCCTCTCACAGGCTGATCGCATGAAACACCTAAACATTTCTCTTTGGAATTTGGAGAGGGCCGATTACAGATGCACTCAGAGCAATCGCATTACTTACATATGTGTATATATGTGCGTGATGTTACTAACTACATTGTTTGGCTTCCGTGTGCGTTTCCGTAGTGTAGTGGTTATCACGTTCGCCTAACACGCGAAAGGTCCCCGGTTCGAGACCGGGCGGAAACATCGTTGTTTTTTTTCTATTTCTTCCTTATAACTCAAAGAAAACAACACTTTGTACCCTTCATTTTAAAAGTGGTAATAGGGTACTATTTCCAGACGCTCGATGTTTATAAAGTATCAATTCACAAGATATGTGTGTTTTCTATTTTGTAGATTCTAAACATATGAAAGGAAAATACTGTTTTTTCCGACGGTGAAACAAATCCCGGTTTCCCACACGACAGAGTTCTTGAACACTGATATTTGCGCCGTCATAGCTACACATTTACTTGCATATGAGCTCTGTGGTCAACGTTTTTAGCGCGTGCGTTTCCGTAGTGTAGTGGTTATCACGTTCGCCTAACACGCGAAAGGTCCCCGGTTCGAGACCGGGCGGAAACATGTTTTTGATTTGTTTTCCTCCTTTAACTGAAAGAGCTGATCAGTGAGATGTGCCCAGTTTCCCTGGCTTCCTGGTAAATAGAAACATTCTGCTGTAGCAAATGAATTAGTTTGAATTTATCCTCAGCTCCTTCAGAACTAGCTTGCTTGTTTGAAACTTTTTATTTATTTTGCTTTTTTCTTACATAACATAATGTAACAATTTCCACTGCACAACAATGCAGTGGCAATAAAGAGGGTAAGTAAATAAAATAGAGGAACAAAAATAAAGAAAAAATAAAATAATAAATGGAGGTGGGGTACACCGCTCTTGTTTCAACGTATTCCTCTGCCTATTAGGTCTGTTGAGGATTAGACCCTTCTTTTCTCATATACACAGTCCATTTATGCCACTGTTGGTCCAGGGTCCCTGCTTTCATTCTGAGGTAATAAGTCAGCCGTTCCATCGAGTAAATCTCCTCAACAATACCCAGCCACTGTCCTGGGCTTGGAGGGTCAATCCTCAGCCAGTTTCTGGTTATGGCCTTCTTACATGCCAAGATCAGTATTTTGAAAAGATACAGGTCCTTCTTTTTAATAGTTCCTTCCGGGGTCAGACCCAGGTACATTATCCGTGGGTCTCTGGGTATCTTGTATGAAAAAATATCTTCAAAAATCTGAACCACTCTGTCCCCAAACCCCTGCAATTTTACACAAGTCCAGAAAACATGTGTGTGATTGGCACTCTGTCCGCATTGTCTCCAGCATTGCTGCTGTTCACCCAGTTGTCTATTTTTGATGTGTGGTGTGATGAAGAAGCGAATTAAATTTTTCCATCCAAACTCCCTCCACCTTTTAGAGCTAGTGGAAGTTTGCTGAGTTCTGCACATAGAGAGCCAATCACTTTCTGACAGTTTAATATTTAGCTCTAACTCCCATTTCATTTTCACATATGAGTTTCTTCCATCTTGTTTTTGTAGACCTCTATATAGCTTAGAGACAATCTTTACAGGAGTACATTTATATGCCTTGGTAAATATTTCAATCACCTCATTTCCTTCTGCCGAAACTCCTCTTTTAATCTCCGTCTCATAAAAATGTCTTAGCTGTAAGTATCTAAACAGGTCACCATTATCTAAGTCAAATTCTCTTTTGAGTTTTTCAAACGATTTGAAAGTTTTCCCCTCTAGGAGTGTGCACATCGCTGTAATCCCCTTGTCTCTCCACCTTGCAAATGTAATAGGACTAAATTGAGAATTTTGAGAAGGCCAAATTAGAAGTTTACTATCTCCTTCTAGTTTACATTTTTTAACTATCTCGTACCAATTGTTTAAGGCATTCTCCAAGATTAAACTTCCCCCTTTATAATCCGTGTGATCTTTCCCACCTAACCTGGTTTGAGGTTGAGGATTAACCGAATTCAATTCAATGTACTTCCATTTAGCTTGGTACTCCGGAGAGCACCAATAGACCAAGTATCTCATCTGGGCAGCATAGTAGTATTCCCTTAAATTTGGTACTGCAAGACCTCCTTGCTCTCTGTCAATTTGAAGTGTTTTAAATCTTACCCTTGGTCTTGCTCCAGCCCAAGCTTGCTTGTTATGTTGTTCTGTTACCACACATTGACACTAAAATTGTCTGTCTGTGAAAACTTGAAAAATAATAGTGTTGTTAATGTTCTCCTTTGTAATATTACTGTTTACATCTCCATCTGAATCAGGATACATAAACACTACAACTTCCACCACATATTCACCATTGCTCTATTCTAATGTAGTTTGTCATTACATTTGCTTTAATTATTTTATTGAAACCAATGATTGTATATAAAGATGGACGTCCCCTTTACCCCACTGTACAAAGATGAAGCCATAATATGGAGGTGATTGATATGTTAATTAATTAATTAATTAATTAATTAATTAATTAATTAATTAATTAATTAATTAATTAATTAATTAATTAATTAATTAATTAATTAATTAATTAATTAATTAATTAATTAATTAATTAATTAATTAATTAATTAATTAATTAATTAATTAATTAATTAATTAATTAATTAATTAATTAATTAATTAATTAATTAATTAATTAATTAATTAATTAATTAATTAATTAATTAATTAATTAATTAATTAATTAATTAATTAATTAATTAATTAATTAATTAATTAATTAATTAATTAATTAATTAATTAATTAATTAATTAATTAATTAATTAATTAATTAATTAATTAATTAATTAATTAATTAATTAATTAATTAATTAATTAATTAATTAATTAATTAATTAATTAATTAATTAATTAATTAATTAATTAATTAATTAATTAATTAATTAATTAATTAATTAATTAATTAATTAATTAATTAATTAATTAATTAATTAATTAATTAATTAATTAATTAATTAATTAATTAATTAATTAATTAATTAATTAATTAATTAATTAATTAATTAATTAATTAATTAATTAATTAATTAATTAATTAATTAATTAATTAATTAATTAATTAATAATAACAGTTTTAAGTTTACTAGGAGAGACCTGTTAAGTGCCCTGAAGAAACAAATGAGCCTGTAAATGACTGATTTGTATATTTGTGTGTATGTGCCACTGAAGGTTTGATATTTGCCTTTGCCTATAATCAACATTTATGTGTATGTGTGATGCTCGGAATGCAGGGAACATGGCTGTAGTTTGTCTCGAGCATGAGAACTACTCCACATTGTCAGCCAAGAAAACGACTGAATTGGAGGAAACATTGTGTGGTTTACTTTGCAAATCGTAAGCATATCTGTATGGTGTTGCGCACATTTTAACTGACCAACTGTGTCAGTTGGTGTCAGTCACAGCTGCATCTTGGACCATTTGCCAAAAGCCACTAATTAAATATGTTTAAAAAATTTAAATAAAATTTTTTTTTTATTTCTCTCGTGTCAAGATTTACTCTGATTTACAGTGACCAACACTTAGCACAATACTAAGTCTAAAATGAAATGACTGCCAGTTATATTCTTTATTAACACCGATGTTATTTTACAACATGTTCTAGAGTCTAAATCATTTTGGATGAAATATATAATATTTTATATGCAATATATGAGATACCAAATGATTTAGACATCCAAGTTTTAAAAAAGTCCATTGTATTCAATGGAAATTCAAATCAAGAGACTTACAGACCCTTAACAGTACTATAATGGCCATGAAAACCAGTCTGACAAAGCCTTAATAGATTTACATTGCTGGTACATTACACGATGTGATGGTGTATTTATTTTCCAGTTTGAGCTTCGTACAAACAATCAATTCTGGGACTGTGTTGTGTAAAACATGTTTGTGTACACACCTGCCAGCACGAGGATAACCAAAACAGACTGGTGGGTTTTCCCGGGGAGGGGTCATGACGTCACAGCAGGGTGCGCTTTAATAAAAGGTCCCACCCCCCTGTCCAGGAAAAACTTGAAGCCGGGACAGTGTCAGAATCTGAGGCAGCTGAAACACTCGGACACACCGCTGAACTCTGGTAAGACACATCCCGTACATACGTTCTCATTCTGTTCTCCATGTCCCAGTGGACTCTGCTGTCTCCGGAGCAGTCACGAAATATTTACCTTTACTCGGTTACTGTGATGTGTTTTGTTTGTAGTGCGGTGTGTTGCTCTTATACGCAGACTGTCACTGTGTAGGTGGTCGTGTTTGTGTTTGTGTGGGACTTGTTGTTCCGGCTGTTGTAGCTTTCCGGCATAAACAACTTTACAGACATGCCCGGACATTATACGGTGCTGCACCGCACGAGCTTACTAAAGTCTACTATCGATTATAGCCTGTATTTACGCCACTACAGTTATACCGGATATATTATAGTTTTGATACACAACCTTTAAGTAAATAAATTATTTACCAATTATTATTAGTAGTATACAATATTAACGTCATTAGCTTTGAGCTCTAAATCATAATACCATTAATAGAAAATGAAATGTCAGGATCACTACTAAAACAGTATCACCTGTGCTGTTTTACTTTACAGTAACTTTGTTTTCCCTTTACAGTGGTACAGTTAAACTTATACTGTCCATCAATGTTTACATTTGTCCATCTGAGAGTTTATTAAAGCTTATGCTACACACAGCACATAATTTAGTTGGAATTATAAACATCACTCTTCAATACTGAGGAAGTTAATTGTATAATTGTGTAAATGACCAAGACATCCTGTAGCGTCCACTGTGTCTGTTTACCATGTAACCATGTAGCAATACTAAGACCATAATCTCCACAATACAATGTAATATGTGACACAGTGTATTTGCCATTTTAACAGACTATCACAGAATGAATGTAAAGCCAGTGACTGGTAGGAGGGAGGAGACGGCAAATAATGATTATTACATCATGTGGCAGCAGTGAGTAACTCAGGCAGTGCAGGACAGACAGGTGGTTACCAAACCCTTTCTAGAATTAGGTTGATGTTTCTTAGCCACGAGTCAGCCCTGCCCTGTCTGTCTGCCTTATCTCCCCACACAAACTGTCACATTTTAAACTGCTGCCTCTCCACATGTCAGGCCACGCTGACTGTATTGTCAGACCGGAACTGATCAGGGCAGCTGTTATTTTCATCATCAGCACAGAGCTGACAGTATCATCATGTTGTCACAGAGGTAGTCATATGAGCTTAAACTGTTTACCAGTATTAGTAAAGGAGTCGCAACAATGGTTATAATAGTTGTAGTATTAGCAGGAGTGTGCCATAAAGTACTGTATTAAGTACTTCATGGGAAAGTGCAAACAAAAATGATTATGAGTAGTTGTAGTAGTAGTGGTTGCTGAAACATGCAATGTAATTTGATTGGCTAGAGGGGGTGTATGTATGTAGGGTAGATGCTATATGGCTCCATGTTTGATCCTATTTGGGCAATTAGGGGCTGGAAATGTAGGAGCCATATCGATAGGTTTCCTTTGAAGATGACAATGGCCCTGTAATGTGGTTAATAATGCTTTAATGTGTGGCACTTTCCTTTTGGGGTCGTGAAGACCTCATACACTTCACAGCCAAGAAGAAGACAGAAGGAAAAGGAGAAGAAAAGGAGAAACAGGAATCGGTCAGGGATTTGTCAGCTTTCAGAGCAAGACAATTTTTGAAGTGATTAATCTGCCCGATCTACCAGAGCGATTCAATTCATTTACATCGGACATCAGCAGAATCAGGAAAGATTTTAGGTTCTTGTTGTTGTCAAGCTTATTGCCAGGACGGCTGTATAAAAGCAGTGGGAATTGTTGTAATTGTTGGACGTGAAAATTGGATAAATAGCATTGGACTGAACAAACGTTGCTGCTACAGCATACTTAATGGAAAACATTTCAGCATGTGTACATTCTGAATCAAACTTGCTATAACAGGTCTGTGTAGTCAGCCCTTTACTCTGAAGTAATCAGATGTTTGTGTTTGTTCACAGGAAGAAATGTTTATGGAGTCACCGTGAGGATCAACATCTTTTGGATGAACCTGGGAGAACGGAAATTTTCCCAGCCCTTTTTCTTCCCATCAAGGTCCAATAAAAGAAGGGCTTCTTCAAAAACCACTATCTTCAACCCTATCAGACAATTATTCTCCTTATTATTTAATATAAATAATTAGAATTAAGATTTTTCCTTTAGTATTAAGAAAGAATTTCTTAGATGCATTAAGTCTGGGGTGATTGGGGATTTGGGTTTCGTGCTAGCCCGTCTCCTCCACATTGAGGCTGTTATACAGAACGGTGCCTGACAGATCTTCTTAAGGCCTTAACACCGTGTCCAAGAACACTACTGCTAAAGAGACAACTGCTGAGGTAGTGAACTGAACTGAACCCTAGACCCTTTTGGTTGCTGGGTTCCAACAGACCATGTTGTACTTGAAGAAATACTTCACAGAGGGCCTCATCCAGATGGCCATTCTGCTTAGCCTCTGTGGGGTGAGGGTTGACGTGGGACTGGAGCCCTATCTGTCTTCCTCCTGGCAAGAGATGATCTTAGGTCCAACCTCAGCTTTGACCCAGACACAGTTCCATAACCTTCGCAACCGCCTGGAGGACGGCCATGGCCTGCACCCAAAGAACGTGGACCTGGATGGATTCTTCACTACACGGAGGCTGCTGGGATGGGTCCGATCTCTGGACAGACTACAGGTAGGAAAAATGTGTCTTTATCTCAACACCTATTTATGTTGAATCTGGTATGGAAGTGATCAGGGTAATCTGATTCAGGGTTGCTATGTTGCCTGTTTATTTAAGAGGGGCTTTTAAGGCACAGATTTAGAAATGTGGATGCCAGGAGTGGCTTGATATTTTGGGAAATGCTCTTACTCACATTCTTGCATTTAATATGAAACTATAGCCAGCACCGGCTTAGCATAGTACCACTGTCGAACTAAAGCTTATTGATGAATTAGTCTGAACTAATTTTAAACCTCATGTAAAAGCACAACTTGTGATATCCACACTTCAGACCTTTGATGACCAGACATTCTTTTGGTGCGCATGGAAAGTGCACCAAATTCTAAAATGAGTCTAAACTTTCTCCACAGATTCCTCATACTGAGTTGGAGACATGGCTGGTCCAGAGAGAGCCAGATCCTCTCCCCATGGACAGTCAAGATCAGGCTTCCCGGCTGGAGAGAGCCCCTGCTGGGATGGAGAGGGATCAGAGCGATCTGACTCTGGAGCCCACACTTGGACCTGGTGCGTTGCAGGAAGAAGAGGAGGCAGATGAGAAAGAGGTACATTGGTTTTATTCACTCACACAGCAGGGATATGCTAAATGTTCACAACGACAATGCTAACATACAGATTTTTAAATTGTTTTGGATGGTTGCCAACTAGGTCTAACAAATATAACATGCTAACAAATAGTAAAAAGAAATCTGAATGAGTGGCCTTGTTCAGGTGGGACAAAATGTCCACAGCCCATTTGTTCTCTCCTTCCATTTGCTTTGGAAAATATTGTCATGATTTATTGTTTGTTATTATCATTATATTCATGAATATGGTTGGAGAGTTGTTAATCTGGGTGGGCCAGTGAACTTACTCTGGGTCACAGAGGGTAAAAGTCATGTGGTGAGACAAACAACTTTTGTTAACTCATGGCACCAAGATAAGAAGATAATGTCACCTGGTTTCCACAGCCGAGCAGCTGGCTGTTAACAACTGACCTAAAGGTTTAGGAATAAATGGAGGATGCAGCTGTACTTATGAGCTGAATATAAGATTTTGTTTTGGTGTGGGAAAGGATGCTGTTTTTGACTGTCATAGAAATGAGGGTAATGTCATGTGAAACTATGAGTCAGACTTACATGACTCATCAGAAAACCATAGATGACCTCACTTGGAAAAAGAAGCAGTACAATCAGCACAGTTGCCACGCCTTTAAATAAAGACACAAACATAGGCAGAGCAGCCTGGGAGCTCCAGTCACTCCTTTTGCTTACACACTGTGCAGTGTTAATCTGTACAAAGACCACATTCCATCTGACTTCATGGTGAAGGAATAAACTTGCTCGATTAGTTTGCACTGCCAGAAAGATGACTGTGCAAATACAACCCATAAGACAAGCTTGGGTAAATGTAGCACTGCATTTTCACTTGCATCCTTCACCATGTTGAAATGGGAACTAATCAGTAGAACTTGTTGTTGATGTAGGGACAGCTAATTTAAGATTAGCTTCCTGTTCCCTGAAGTGGGACTTGTACTTAATATAGCTATTATGCATGTAAATACTTTGGGCTTCCATTAAATTTTAGCTTTTATATCATTGAGTGCACCACGATCCATCAACCAAATAATCTTTTTCGTCATTTTATGAAGAAACACACACATGCGCACACACATACACACACAAACACAAAATTGTGACAAAACAAATGTCCCCAAGTGTCCACCACAGGAAATCAGACACAACACAACACGGGCCTGGTGTTAACAAACAGCCTGGACGGTATATAAATAACCTAGATACTGGGCCACAAGTTTGGACATACAACCACATACACAGAGACACATACACAAAGACACTAGACACTACAGTTTTTATGTCAAAATAAATCTCAAATTCTGTATACCGCGTTTAAAGAAATTTGTCATTTTATTAGGTGCATTTCCTAATAGAAAACTAAATGATGTTTGAGTTTTGGACTTTTTTCACACAACACAAACAGAAGTGAAGTTGTCTGCCTGGAAATTATGTGACTTTCTTTACTACGTCTTTGTCATATTCTTAAAACTGAAAGTATTTACTAATATGCTAAAAGCAGGAAAATCATAATAATCACAATAACAAATGAGCCGAGGAAGACTGACAATATCTACATCAGCTACAGCTGAAGCGCTCTGATATTCAGAAACACACAAACACTCTCAGGACATTTCAAACTTGATATAGCACACAGAGATTAGAGTACATACTGGACTGTACTGCTCCCCTTCCCTCTAACTGAAAGTGAATATTAAAATGTTTTTGAATCCCCCTTGTGTATCAAATGGCACACTTACACACAAACACAATTTATGTCACGCACAATTCCTTCCAGCCTTGTGACCGACTGGCTTGTTTTGAAACCTGATCACTGGCCTATTGCGTACTGACACACATTTACATCCCTCAGTTTTGCAATCCCTCCTGTTTACTGCAGCAACAGGCACATGCAGATAAGCAGAGGCATACATGTAAACACAAGTAACCAAATGTATGCTGTGCTAATGTGCATCCTTATTCTATGTATTTCAGGAAGACAACATGAAATCTCACTTGTGCGATTACATATCAACTCAGTCACAAGTGTAGACAAACACAATAAGTGAAGAATATCTAGATAATCTTTTTTCTCTCTGCTGAACATACGCATCACACTTTCCAACAGCACTGGTGAAAGTTAAGATTTAATAACTTGTCAAACCTTTTGGCAGCAGGAACCCCACTCACATGCTTCAGTTATCTGGGGACCAGACCTGCATAAGATGGTCCACACCTGCACTTAGTGCTTGCTGCCACACCTCTCACTGCTATGCATCACTTGTTGGAATTAGTGTCTCACTGTTATCCATCAGTGACACACACCAGTTAATCCTAAACATGTTGTATTATACTATGGTTTTCAAGTCATGTCGGACTATTCCCGAGAGTCACTGATCTGTTGACTGTCTTTTGAGTGTGAACAGTAATGTTTACATCGAGGTTCTGAGCCTGGGATCAGTTTGACCATGCTAATGTGATGTGGGCATTTTTAGCTCCTCTTGGACTAATAAGATAAAGCCAAAATACAACACATAAACATTATATATACAGTATGTGTGTGTGTGCGCACGTCTGCCTGTGGATATATGTGTGTGTGTGTAGGTTTTGGTGACTGAGTAGGATCCTTGACAATTAAAGCGGTGCTCTTGCAGTGATTTAAGGAATATGTATATGTAACCCATATTATATGCATGTCCAAGGCTACAGCTGCTGTGGGTCTGCAGGTTTGTCTGCAAGCCCCTATTCAGGTCAGGAGAAGGTTAAAGTTATTCTGAGCCCAGCCGTCTGTCGCTGGGTAAAACAGGAGCCTTTACATTCTGTACATACAGACTAGTGATACAGCATTAAACCAATCTACCTCTAACTCACTCTACGAGTTATGCAAATGAAAAAATACAACTGTATATCCTTTGTGTTTTATTATGTACAAAAACTGAGGCATAAAACTGTATATTTTTCACGTCAAATCGGTGTTTGATTATTTCTCAGCCAAGACGTGTGGCCAAGCAGCTAATGGAGACTCACTGATGATAATATGTGAATTTTGTGTTTACATTGCCTCAAGAAAAAGAATATCACTGTAGTATTGTGGTTAGGGCGTCTGCTTCATGTGCAGAAGGTCCTGAAGTTATGGGCAAGTGTGGCAAAGTTGCTTCTCTGTGAAGATCATTTGTCGTGTCTCTATTTCCATGTCTGTAACTAGGAAGGAGCACAGCATATTCTTCATCACAGTGAGGATCTGGATGAGAGAGGAGAGGAAGAGGAGGATGAAGAGGGAATCATGGCCAGGATGCAGAGGCATCACGGGAGGATGGAGGGAGTGCTGACTCCGAATGAAGTGGAACAGGTAAATAATATTTTTTGGATGGTAAAGTATAGGTTAACATACGAACTGGAAATGGGTGGAATGAAGACTGGCTCTGTTGGATGGTGAAAATATTATACAAACCATCATCTGTCACTCGCTAATCAACAAAGTTATCCTGTTTAATTATTCCCTGCAAAAATGAAAGCGTAAAAGTGAAAAATCACTGTTTTACTACATCTATGGGCGATACACTATGAAAACGTACATGTCAGTCAAACAGATCATTGTCTTTCATGCTTGAAATGAGACCCGGATACTTCATCTGTAAATGCTGGAACACTGCTAGCTCAGCAGTAGAAGAATGAATGACACACTTTAGCAGCTGCACCCCGGGGTGCTGATTACACCCAGAATATGGTTCATAATACATAATATGTGCAGCTATGCATGCGTGTGTTTGCATAAATATGTGTGAGGGACAGCTGTTGTTTTTTACAAACAGAAATATTTAAAAATATTAAATATGGGTCCACATCAATTGTGGCTCTAGCCCTATATTTTTTAGGGCAGATCTGCTACCAAGCATCTACCATTCCCACATAACACGTCTGGTCAAAGGTCAGAGGTGAGTATCTGATCTGTGACCGGTCCGATGAAGATGGAAAGACTACATGGATATTTCTTAGAATGAAACTGAAGAAACACCATGGGAACCTGACATGGGAATTTTGAGAAATGAAAAATGTGTATGTGAAATTTCCACAGTCTATTCATAGTTTGTGAGCTATTTTAGTCTGAGGTGATTGACTGTCAGACAGACCAACAATTCCACACTTTAATAAAAACAATAGATGTTACTGCGTGTAGGAGCCATATTGGCTAAATCAATAGGCTTCCTTTGAAGATGACAATAATATGTAATGTGGCTTTAATACTGCTTTAATGGGTGACACCTTCCTTCGGGGTCGTGATCACCTCTCTATCTTTGGCCCAGTTTCTCTCGAAATCATCCTTTGTATCTTTCTTCTCTCTATTTTCAGACCTCTTTCTCCGTTCAGGAATGTTTGAGGCTGCTGGAGGAAACATTTCCCCTTACAGAGGAACAGCAGGTATTACTTTTACTGCTTTTATTCTGTTCTCTTGTCCCTTTTTAGCCTGCAATGGTACTTACTGACATCTGACATCCTTCAGAGAAGTGATGTTGGTGGTAGAAGGGAAGACCAAGAATGTCAGGCCCCATCAAGAGAAACCCTGCTGCCTCCCACCATCTCCACTGATAACCCCTCTTTGGACCTGGAGCTCCAGTGGCAGGACTTGTTTGCTATCATGGAGCCTGAGGTGAGTAGGGCTATCAAAGTCAAAGAAAATCAACTTAGGAAAAAAGAATAAGATGGTGGAGACGAGGAAACCAAGATCGAATAAATCTAGACAGGTTTTGTATTCCTTCCTCTCCAGAACACAGATGTTGACATGATGACATCATTTGACCCCGCCCTAGATTCGAGCCACTCTGGGACCGTTGGTGTACAGTCAGAAACTCTCAACTACAACAACCTCGAAAACAGCATAATAGATGCTGATGAGGTCCATGTAATGGAAACTCCTCCACAGCATGGTAATTCATGCATTAAGAATTCATGGCCAGTCTCATGTACTCATTTAACTCCTTAATTGAGTATAAAGATTGATTCTTGACCTTGGAGATAGCTGCTCGACAAAAATGCCTTGCATGCTAGCCCTCCTAGATGGATGATGTTGCTCTTTTGTCACAGAGATGGTTTGGTCATTATCAGGCGGCATCATTTCCATACACAGGCAATATGAAAACATCTGTTTGTTGCCAGAGAGAAAATCAGAAAATGTAGTTGAAAAGGTTACGCTATGTTATCTCACGTTGATTTTCTTACAAATTTTCATTAATTATCCATAGTGTTATAAATCTATCTGATGAGCCCGTTAATGTTTGACAGTAGAAAGGATTCCATGACTGCTAATACCTATAGTTCTATTTCATATCCCACAATTTCTTTACAAAATTAATCTCTCTCTCTAGGTTTCATGTGGTCTCTCAGACAGCCAGAGCCAGAGCCATCCATCGTTCCTCTTACTCCTAGTGCAGAGTTGGATGACCACAGCTCAGCCTTCATGAGAAGAGATGCTCTGAAAAGCTCAAATGTGAATCCCTCCCATAGTCCACCAAATCACATGGATCTGTTGGCAGAGACTCCTTTAGAAAATTACTGCATAGGACACAATGCAGATGGTAACACGAGCACCCTCAACATGAACCTGCTAACCCAAGGTCTTGGAGATAACACGGAAAACAGTGCTGTCTATTCCCAAGACCTCTCCAACTTTGATGTCGCCTATTTCCGGGACTTAACACCTTCCAGTCCTGCCTCATCACAAGAAGGTAAAGACATGACCCAAGACGTTCTCACGTCGCCCTCTAGTGTCTTTCTGGCTGATGAGGAGGATGGTGGGGATGAAGATAGCCTCCCTGACCAACTTAGTGACATCTTAGAGGAAGCTGCCATCTTGCATGAGGTGAGCTTGTTGGACCTGGCTCTAGAGGAAGGATTCAGCCCAGAGATGGCAGCCAGGCTGGAAGAGGAGGGGTATCTTAACTGTGAAATAGCCAAACAGGACAGTGTCACAGATGACCACTCCACCTCTACCACTGTAGTCACAGGAGTTGAGAGTGAACAAAGAAGACATCAGCAAGGTAATTCAATTATGAAACCATTTTCTGGTGTGAAATGATGAATTCTAGAACATACCTTGATGTTTTCTTATTCCCTCCTACTAGACGATGATGTCAAGGCAGACTCTGACTCTGGTCTTTCCCTGGACTGCAGCTTCAGCCCAGCTTCCCCATGTGTTTCTGAGGCCTCCTGTTATTCCACCTCCTCCTCCTCTTCATCAGCATCCTCTTCATCCTGTATGTCACATGGGGAAAGTCCCTTCAATGGAATAGTTGGTTCAGACATGGAAGTGGAAGTCAGCATAAAGCAGGAGGAGCTGGAAGAGGAGGAAATGGGGGCGGTAGGAGGAGAGTATCCCAGCAGTGTTAAACTCTTCCCAGTTAATCACATGATGTTATATGGCTTTCCTTCAGAGGAGAATATTGACCATGATCATACTTACAGCCTGCCCCAGCCCTCTGCCTCCCCCCCTCCATCGCTGCACAGTATATCTTCCAAACACACCAAATCCGTCCGACAACATCACAATCCCAGGCATCACCACTATTCCTCTTCCAGACACATCTCCAGGAGCAAAATGTGGGGCCGGGATGAGCGACGTGCACAAGCCTGGAAGATCCCATTCTCTAATGAGCTGATTGTTCATCTCCCAGTGGAAGAGTTTAATGATTTACTTACCAATTACCATCTCAGTGAGGCGCAGCTTAGCCTTATTAGGGACATACGACGCCGTGGTAAGAACAAGGTAGCTGCCCAGAACTGCAGGAAGAGGAAGATGAACGTGTTAATGGGACTGGAAAATGACGTGTCTGGTTTGAGGCGTCAACGTTTGCGTTTGCTTCGAGACAAACAAGATGCCCTGAAGAATCTGCAGGAAATGAAACGTAGACTGGGCACCTTGTACCAGGAAGTCTTCTCCAGGCTAAGGGACGAGGAGGGAAGGCCACTGGATCCTGCAGAGCACTTTCTGAATCTCGGACCCAGTGGCCGTGTCATGGTGACATCACACCAACAAGAAGCATGGGCTCCAGTGACAAGAGACAAAACAAGCAAGAAACAGAGGAACAAGAAGAAATGACAAGGTGGACAAACCAGGAATATTCTCACAGAATGTTTGAACATTGGAAGATGTGGGGAGACCAGAGATTCCCGTTAGGGTGCAATGCAGGGATTTTCCCGTCCTCAAACAGCCAAACAGCAGTAAATTTTCAAAACTGGCGGGAATATGCTGTTGATGAAACAACCTTTCTCCAGGATGAGCTGCTCTCCATTCATCACGAAAACATTTTTTTCCTCTGGAAAAGGACTTGAATATAATTGTGTTAATTTTGTGGCCCATTTTTCAATTAAGTCTTAGTCTTGTGTCAAGGCCCTTTTAAATCTTAGTCATATTTAGTCTTTCACCTATCAGTTTTTGTTAGTCACGTTTTAGTCGACTAAAAGTCTCAACACTCCTGTCTAGTTTTAGTCTCGTTCAAGTTATTTTAGTCAAAGCATTTTAGTCTTTTTTATGACAAAAATATCATTACATTATTTCAGAGATCACTTTTCTTTACCATTCCAGTCAAATAGTGATTCACACAGCTACAATGATGATGACATATCATAATTACCTCGAAAACCACAAACGTTGAATGGTTTCAATACAACTTTGCTGTTGTATTTTACTTTTCAAAAAACACTAAGTGTCTGGTATGTTGATTCAATACACATTTACCAGCAATGAACCTGTTATGTTATTTTATTTAGAACAATAAGACTCAAAGAATAGACCTGCTGTAGACATGTAGACAAGATTTTTTTCAGAACAGAATGATTTTTGTCCCTTTTCCAACTCCTCAGCAGTTAAACAAGCGTTCATAATGAATGGATTCTAACCTGTCTGTTAGCACTTCTCTCAGAAGTGCGACGAAGCTAATTTCTCTTTATAAGTTGGTATGTGTGTAGTTACAACATGCATAAACACCAGTGGATATCAAGAGATGATGTACGGTGCTACATCTCGATCCTATAGGCTCCTTCTCTGAGGACGTTAAAATACTTTGATAATCACTGGTCTAACGGCATCGTAAAGGACTGTTATGATACGCAGGAGCACCATTGTAGTAATGTGTTTCAGATCTCTCAGGACCGCATGTTGTATCAGTCAGCGATTTCAATGGCACCAGTTACTGAGGTGCAGAGACTTTGTGGTTATCAGGAGTACGCGTCCCAGGTGCATGTCTCCCAAGCCAACTGGAATGAGCTTGGTATTTGTTATGGTCGTTTGTGTATGCCCTCTGTGCTTTGGACCTTATCTTTTCTAATGTAAAAAAAATAAAATCTTAAAATGTTTAACAATTTTTGAACGTCTCAGTGGAATTCTTCCTGGTGTTTGCATAGTCAGGGCAAATGTCACCTTTTTTGCAAATGGATCTGCGTATACACGGAGCCTTAATTATGGGTATAACAGTAGTTTGTAATGTTTGCTGTAATTAGAATAAGCACAGTTTTGTCAGAACTGCGTGCAAACTGGCTTTTATATACATGGTTACACTGTAAACTTGTCATATTAATACCAATGATATTTTAATAATGTAACAATAGTATCCTAAGCTTTGACCCAAAAGTACTATGACACAAAATAAATGCCACTGGTTGTAGCCATTACAGCTGATGGTTATCTATCCTGCTCTGTGCTATATAAACAAAAATAATCTGACATGGCACAAGTAGTTATGAAAAAACTTTACTGTCCAAAACAGACAGACAGACAATCACAGGAGGATCAGCCATGACAGTAACATTCCAAAGAAAATCAATACACAAGCAACAAGACAACCGAAGCTAATCTGCTAAACACGGAGGAAAGTTTCAGAGTCAATAAAAAGGCTAAATAGCAGACCCAGGTCAAGCCACTTCAATCCTTTCCTGTTATTGTGGGGGACATGGAAAAGAAGCCTGTCAGAGTAGGACCTTTTAGTAATACTGATGAATACCACCAAACCACTTAACTGAGTAATATGGTTTACTTTTGAAAAAAATAGCATTTACAATTTACAAGGCTTCAAATGCCAGAGCCTGTATTTACAGCTGCACCAATTTACCTAAAAAAGGAAAAGACACTAACCTACAAATTGGCCCCAGAGAAAGACAAATACAAAGATGGTGTCAATTAGTGAGATTTTTGATCATTACGGTATATACAATTTTGACACTTTCGCCATCTTGGTGGGCTGTATTTTAAGCAGGCTACTGCTCCAAGTTAAAAACAGGTCCCCCTCAACGCATCGGAGTTGGAACTCGGTAAAATGATTTTGAAATGGCTGCTCTGTCAAAGATTGTGGCATGTGGCAGTAAGAAAAATATATTTAATATACTCATAAATTTTCTCTTCAAGATGATTCCGCAAGTCAGTAGAGGGCCACCAAAAGCAAACAGTTCCGAGACACAGGACTTGAATAGCTAACCTAGGCCTGCAAACAGAGGAAGCCACAACAATAGCTTTATTGGAATATACCTGGAAATAAGCACGGCTGGGCTACATTTAGTATGAAGTGATTATGATAAATCATGCTGGATTCAAAAGCTCTATCCTACTTCACTTTTGTAAATATCAAGATGGGTATGTTGGTCTGCAAGCAGGAGAAACTATGAACACACAAAATGTCATCATGTCTTGAGTGTTGCCCGGTGCAGGGTAAATGAGAGGTTAGATAACATGTGCTGCGGCATGTGGGTTAAACCATGAGTGTGGAAATTATTTAAAATAAGTCCAATAGTCTTTAAACTCACCAACTCTGAGTTAGCCAGTTGTATTTAGTACTGAGCACTGATACTGATCACCCACAACATTAAAACTGATGACTGACATTTTTATCAGCTGAACCAGTGCAGCACTAACTGCTAGGTGAGAATGTGCTGTATTCAAGACTTTACCTTAAGTAAAAAACAGTGTGGCTATCACTTAACAGAACCTGCAACCAACCAGCTACTAATTTCATTGCAGCTGTAACATGTAGACTACTGGCCATTTTGAAAGGTAACCAACCAGCTTCACATACATTCAAGAAAACAAGACTTAAAGTCAACTACTGAACTCGTCTGGGAATCGGACCTGTCCCGGCTACCGGGTAATGAACTTAATTCTGAGCAGTCATAAAATCATAAAATTCATCATCTCTGTTAACCGTATAACACACGGGTTTATATATCTCACAAAAACTTATTGTTGCTTCTGAACCTCTGCGAAACTAAACAAAAAGGTACCTCTAGAATGAATGAAAGTTTACCTTTAAAAACAAACTAACAAATTAAAACAAACAAGAAGCATAGTACAACTGTCTATGACTGAATGAAAAAGAACATTGTCAGTGTATTACAAACTGTTTTTGCACACAAGTGGAGAGCAGTGGACAAATGGCAGAATGCGGAAAAGCCAAACCCTCTTCCTCTGTGTGAAATGTACAGTCATTTGGTGTTTGAGTTGTCATGGATATCACTGTTACATCAGGTCAAATGAGAATCCAGGTGGCATAAAAAGAATAGACACTGAAAGAGACAAATGGATTCTGTCACTCTTCCACAATACTTCACTACTTGCTTCTTTCCCTTTCAAAAGAGGGTCCCCTCAATTTATTTTGATTAAGAGGGCAAGTCTGTCCCTTCCAGAACACAACAATCCACTGGCCACTTTTTCATTTTATCAGCTGACACAGGAGTGAGGACCAGTGATAGGTAGGAAGGACAAACCCACCCGCCACAGCCAAATACTCAGCTTGCTTCTCACAGATCGCTATGTTAAAGAGGTAGCTTGATAGCATTCCTTTGTTTCCAACACCAAGCACATGTCACCAAATGTAGGAGACAAACACTTTTTTTAATCATTTCACTGCATTTAGCTGAATCTTCAATTTGTGATTACAATGAACAATACTGGCAGAACACCTACTCCCATCAAGTGACATGTTATTGGTTAAGGAAATAAAGCAAACTAAGTGTCAACATACCTCTAACTTTTTCTTTTATGTTTTCTGTTGAGACACAAGTGGGATCATCTTTTGAGGAAAGAACATCCGTCTCCATCCATGGCAGGAAAACAACCTCCTTTTCCTCTGTCAGCTACATTGGCAGTTAACCCAAAATGATTCGTTGTTTTTTTTTTTTTATCACTCTGCCAAAGTGGCTGCAAGAGTTGACAACAGTTCACCGGCATATTGTTGATTTCCCACCTCTACCTCGACTAATCTAGTCTTTTTTCTCCTCCTCTTTCTTCTCCTCCTCCTCTGTGGGGTAGGAGTGCCAGGTGAGGCGCTCCTCATAGAAAGAGATGACCACCTGGGGACATTTTACGTTAGCCTCCTTGGCAGGGACGAGGTCAGCCTCATCAGAGTTTTTCCTGTTAGTTACAAGAGAAAAGAAGGGCAAAATCACAAAAAATTGAAAAAACGGTGGGCATGGCCAACAGTAATAGGAGGAGAGTGGGCACAAAAGGAAGTGCAAGAAGGAAAGACAATAGACAAGGAAGATAAAGATAAATCACACAAAGATAAGTAAAGACAGAAAGAAGAAAAGGGCTGGGTTGTTGGTTTGTAAAACAGACTTGTAATAACATCCCATTATGAAATGCAGCAAATTTCTAGAACTGTGCTCTTATTTTGAAATGCTGCTTTCCAGTTCCTACTGAGCAGTGGATTTGCCAGTATCTGTTGCTTGTAGCAGAGACCATGGAGAAACTCTGGCATCACAATCGAATCAGTGCAAATGTGGAATCTCATTCATTCAAGTTATATCTTTACCACCTGATGCCATTCAACTGACCACGTGCTTAGGTTCAATTATAACTAGGTGTTAAATAATATTCCTTAACTTAAAGCCATAAAATGTTAACAACCACAGGCAGTGGAATAATGTTAAGTAACAACATATCTTAACAGGTGGACTTTATCATGTTGGCACATGGGGACTTCAATAACCCCTAATTCATTGGAAAAAAGAAAATCTGTATTAGTGCATCACTCACACCTTTTCCATAAAATTGTAAACAGGTCCATACCTTTAAATTTAGTCCACTTGCAACACCAACTATATATACTAAGATATATTGCTATGTAGGTTTTTAGCAAGTTTATGTAAGTGGTCATTTTATAAACATCAGGTAAAACCCTACCAATACTAATAAATCCATCACCTTTCTAACACTGGCAAGACTGAACATTTGTAGTTTAAAATGTGGAGATGGGGTGAATGATGCATCCTTGCTTACTTTTTTCCTTTGCATACTCAAACTTTGATAACATCACATCACTCCTGCAAAGCTGCTTTCTTTATCACACGTCTCCTCTTTTCACAATTTCAGTTTACTTTTCATTTAGGCTAAGTTCAGCTAGATATAACTTAATGTGAAAGTTGACTGAACTGGTCATTCTCAGCCTCATTTACTCTGCATAACTGTAAAATTAGCATATTTCTAGTTTTTTTGTAAAACATTACAAGTAAGTCTGATATTACCACAAAGAAAAAGTTATTCCAACACAAAACAATCTGACTGATAGAGAAACGTACCACTTCATGAGGAACATCAGCTCTCCACTGGAGTCCGTCGCTCCAATAATCCTCTCTGGCTGAAGACCTCTACCAAAACCTCTTGCCTTTTCCTGACGAAAAGAAGCAAAAGAAACAAAGACAATGACCAAAAGATAAAAATATACTCTATAACAACATCGTACTGAAATGGAATCATTCTAATAGAAAGAGCATTAAAAACCCTGGTGTAAATTACTTTAAATTCAAATTCAATAGATATGTTGGTGCTCTGGCTACTGGTATTCCTCACCTCTTCCTTCTTCCTCTTGCTCCCTCGCTCTTCCGAGTCACCTGACGCCTCACTAGCAGCTTTCCTCTTGCTCTCTTTCTTTTTGTCGTCCCTATCTTTCATTTTCTGCATGTACTCTGCTATAAGGTCAGGGCAGTCCAGGTTCTCCTCAGGTTCCCATGTATTATCTTCACTGGAGAACGTGCACACACAAATTGCAGATCATGTCAATAAAACCTCATCAAGAGTTATTTTACATACAATATGCATATAATACTAGCATGGCTTAGCAAACAGTACACACAAATTACAGCTTAAAAAAAAATCCACCTGAACCTCAACCAACATGATTTGGGAACACACACCGATAAGCAAAAATATACTCACTCTGAGAAGCCCTTCCACTTTAGCAGAAATTCCACTTTGCCTTTCACTATTCGACGGTCTAAAACCTTCTCAACCACATACTCTTCCTCTTCCTCCTCCTCGGCTGCAGGTGCCGCAGGCGCCGCTGTTGCTGCCGGTTCTGCTTCAGCCACTGCTGCTGTGGTTGTGGCTGCAGGCTGCTCCTCCTCTTCAGCCTTCTTGCCTTTCTTTCCTGCTACGGTCGCCAGCTTGACGCCTGTTGAGGGAACCTCTGCTGGACCCAAAAGTAAACATGCAGGGTTAGAGGGGGCAGTAAGACCAAGTAAACTACACTTGATTATGTATGAAGTTAAAATACTTTGAGGAGACTGGTAGTGCTTGACAATTGTGTGACAATAACTTAAACTAAAAAATAAATCCCTAATAAAAGCAAGCTACTCTAAAAGTTAACAAAATGTGAACTGAGGGTGACTTCTGGAGCTAAAGCTTGACGCTACAATGTTATGCATCTGGATTGTGACAGATTGAAAAGATCAAAACAATACTAGCATGAAAAGGAATTTTGCACAGAAACTAAAAACATATCAAATTAAAACGTAGCCAATGGCTGCAATATAAACATATACCTTGGGAGACGGGCTTAATTATGGTAATCACAACAAATCCTCACATAGAAGCAGAGGGTTCCGAGCATGTTTAACAATCTGTACAATTCACGCTGCTAGTTCAACTTTTGCTTGCATTAGAGGGCTGCACTATTGCCTCAGTGTTTAGAAGCCCACTTGAGTGGTACTCCTGTTAAACACCCCCCCCTCCCGAAAACCAGCAGGATGAATCCAGTGCAGCCTCCTGTTGGCGCCATGTTAGGCTGATTTTAAAGCACAGGACGCCGCCGTTAATCTGCCAAACCTGTGAAACCATTTTCTTTTAGTAAACGTGAACTGTGTCCTGGTGTGGAAAAGGGACACGGATGTCTGCATGTGAAGGTAATAAATGGCCGCAGCGACAAAACGCTAACGTGACTTAGAGTTCACAATGTTTAGTCTCCTTCCCAAACAACGGCAACACGCAGCATGTTAATCTTGTCGGCTGATGTCTGCGCATTGTGTCGTTTAAATAGCTAATGTTAGCTGGTGTGGTATAGAGGAAGCAAAACGCCCCTTACTGCCTGTGTCCTGAAACGTAAAGGCGGCCAACAGCTGAACGTGCACACTGCGGCAGCAGCACTCTCATACACATAGGCGCACATATATGCCTTTGTGGTTCTACACTGGCAGCAGCAGACAAGGCTACCTTTGCATCGTTTCACTAGAGAAACGCCAGGGCCAGCGTGGGGCGCGCAGTTTTGACTCCATGCTAGCGCGTGCTGTAGCCTCGCGCGCAAAACGAGCAACAGACAATAGCTAAAAAAGATTTAAAAAGTTTCGCTTCACAATGTTAATAATCAGGAGACTGGATTTCTCCACGAGACGCGTCGCTCGAGCTGCCCTTGCAGTCGAAGAACAACAAGGTTGGCATGTTTTTTCCCACAACTGCTAGTAGGAGACTTACCTTACCACGGAGTGCTTGGGTCGCTAGTGTGGGCTTATGGCGGGGCCCGAGTGAAACCTCTGAGTTAATGTGCCGCTGTTGGTGAGTGAAATGGCGAAAGTATGCGAGTTTCAACCCGGCGACCCAAATGCGTTCTTTAACACGTCTTTTAATAATGAGCGTAGCTGCTGTATCGCACAACAGATGCACTGCTGCTAACACACACAGCACCAATCCCGTTCTGCCCGCCAACAGCACCAGCGGACGTGACGTAACGGGAGGGAGACGGCATTCTGGGAGGTGTAGTCTTTAGCCTTGGACAAAATCAGAATCATTTTTATTGACCGTGTATGTGACAACATTTACTAGGAATTTGACTAAATAAAGTTTCTTATCTTATCTTATCTTATCTTATCTTATCTTATCTTATCTTATCTTATCTTATCTTACTGACACGAAAAAAGCCATGTATAATTCATTTTTATTTTTGTAAAATACAGTGTTTGTGTGGAGTAGAAAATGACTGAGTGTTTGTGTCTGTCCTCCTCTCCTTATGTAACACTGCCATCTGCTGGTGATCTTTGTACGGCTCAGGAAATCACAAAACGTCCTCTTCATATATAGTCGATGGGAAGTTTAAACCATGTTTTTCTAACATTTTCGGACATATTTGCACACCACTACATCATTCACAAATGTCAACATTTACTTTTATTATAAACGTTTATAAATTTAAGTTTTGAATCTATTCGTTAATGTGTCCAGATTCTAAGTTTACTACAAATTGGATCCTACTGCCATAAATGAGAGGTGGATTTCGTGCACTCCAGATTCTAATAGAAGAATCCAAATTATATTAATTAATATTGAATTAATATTGTATACCCTTCATATTGTTCACATTTTGTTGTAAATATTTTAGTTTTCCGTTTGGATAACATTTTGAAGTATAGAGTAATTTTAGACTGAGGAATGATCTTGTTGTTGTATGTGAAGCTGCAATAATGTGATTGTGCCATTACATCATCGGTGGACATTAACTGTTGGCGTATTTAGCAAAATTGTGGATAGAATTCAGTGTCCAGTCAGTTAAAAACTGAATAAAATTAAAATTGTTTTATTGACTATATTCTTTATTCATTCTTCCTGATTTCATTCCTGCACCAGTTTGCTGTTATGTATAGCACGTTATGCTATGATAATCATGTTATGCTAAGGAGAGAAGAGTTTTAATACAGGATGCAGTGTCAGTGCCTTCATAGCCTAATTGTACTTACAATTGTAAATTATGAAGTACATGTAGTAGCACTAGTAATTGTAGCAGAAGATTACACATTTGTTATTATTATTATTGTTTAAATTAATTTCAATTAAAGCAACACTCCACTGATAACACATGATAATAATAAATGATAATATCTGTTGTTTTAAAAGAAACTTTCTGATGTCTGACACAATAACCATGATGACATCATAACCTTGAACATGAGAGAAAAAGAAAATTCTGTATACAAATGCCAAATGGGAAATGTAGGATCCAGTGTTTTTGAACAGCTGTTGGGATAAAAGTCAGAACATTTCAGGCTCTGTTTTAATTGTGAACTAATGAATCTGTCGGCATCAACTTTATG
Organism: Trinectes maculatus; assembly: GCA_016785345.1. Lineage (NCBI taxonomy): Eukaryota > Metazoa > Chordata > Actinopteri > Pleuronectiformes > Achiridae > Trinectes > Trinectes maculatus. Next base: position 316,369 of record JAFBJQ010000359.1, on the reverse strand, counting down.
GAACTGTTGCTATAAATAACTATTATAATTATACTTGTCAACACGTATCAGTGCATTCAATGTTCCAAAGTTACACTGCATTTAGAACACCTTTCTATAGACCGTATTGAAAAAGTTGTGGTGAAATATTATTCAGACCAAGGATATAGAGCCATTTCTTGTGTGTGTTGTCTGTTTCCAGGAGCGCATTTAATGCTAAGAGGCAGTTTTTAACCACATTAACCAGATTATCCTTTACTAAGAGGACAAAGATGTCCTCCAAATGGCACTGATATCAGTTAATACCTTATTATGTGACAGATTTCAATTTAGGATTTTTAATTTTTATTTTTTTATTATTAAGTGTGGCAAAATGGCAATGTCGTCACTTTAAACCGAATGCTACAACACAAAGTGTGCAAAAGGAAGGAACATATAATAATATATAATATTTTGTGACGTTACTGGAAAAGCAAATAAATTATGTCCAGTTAAGGTGAATTACAGTCCTGTGAACCTGTTATAGAACTCTTAATTTTGGCTCTGTGTTAAAATGCAGAGAGTCACCTTCTTCTTTTTTTCTTCATCTTTCTGTTACTTCATTTTTAGCAGTCTGGTGACACTGGCAGCTGTGGCCGCAGTACTTCTCCTCACCACCAGATGGGGCTTGGTAGCTGGATAAGCCTTGATGCTGCAGATTCAACCTTTTAAAATGACAAACATTATTGTCAAGTGAATATTATCAGATAGTACAACTGTCACCACTAGCAACTACAGTACTCTATTACCACTACCAGCACTCCTGTCGCGAGCTCTCTGTGACTGGGCTGTTCATGCAAACAAGAGGCAGATTACGAAAATGGATGCAAACTTCTGAGGAGATCAGTGTGAGGAGTTGTTTTGTCTCCTATACTGAATGGGTGAAGAAATCAGTGGTAAGCGTTGGCTGCCTGTCAGCTCAGAGGACAGTATGGAGTGTTAGCTCCTGGTCATAGCTCTGGATCTCATCTGGTGTGAAGGTAAGGCAGCTCTGTGCTCTGTGTGTTAAAGGCTGATTCATGAATGCTGCTTGTTTTTTCAGACAGCTGTCCTTCCTGTTTCCATGCTGCCAGGTCTTTCTAATGGATAGATAAAAGTGCAGTGTGAATGTTTAACACTACTTACATGAGTGTTTGTATTTACACTGTTAAATGAAGGAATCTGTTTTACAGTATCAGTTCATTCATCTCATTTTAGTTATTTACAATGTGCAGTTTTATAGAAAATAATCTTTTTTTTAATTTGGTATTTTTTGTTCAGTTATCAACTAGGACAAGAAAACTAAAACATCTCTATGTTTATGTAACACAATATATATTTTATATAGCAACATAATAAAGTAAAAAGAATGAACTGATTACAACAAAGTGTTGTTCAATTATAATTTATTTTCATTTGTGTGTCACAAAAATATTATTGCAGTGTAATTTTTTCTAGGATCTTTTCCTAGAAAGCATGAAAGCACGCACACACACACACACACACACACACACACACACACACACA
>JAFBJQ010000359.1:142030-314820 GCA_016785345.1 Trinectes maculatus | reverse complement strand
CACACACACACACACACACACACACACACACACAGCCATATTTACTGTACATATTTACAGTATGTACAGACAGGCAAATGTGTCTTTGTACATGTTGTAGTTTGTAGACATACTAATACACACTGGATAGAAAGGAAAATATAAATAATTTAAGACACTGAGGGTAAAAAGTATAGAAGCATAAATGAGCAAATTAGAGGAAATGGTTGACCATATTTTTGTAAATACAATCAAATTATTGATAAAATACCAAGAAAAATAAAAAACAATACACATTTAAAATAGGTTCTAAATATGTTTATGTTACAGGAATAATGCAAAGATGGCAGCACTGCCTTTGCATTTTGACTTTTCAGTATATTTAGATTCTGAGTTTTCATTTAGGTTCAAACCATTTCTTCAACATTTTATTTGTTCTGGTATGACAACAATCTGCAACTCGAGCTATTACTGAACTAAAAAAAGCAGGTCAGAGCAGGTTGATGTAATGTCACCTTCTAGCAGCAGGTGGTGCAGTGCTGCAGCGCTCCAGCCTGTTGTCTGTGTTTGCCCCAGGTTTCACAGGAATGTGACACTAAACTAATTCCTGCTAGTTTTGTTTTTCCAAAATTACAAAAACACTATCAAATGATGTAAAGGATTCGAAACACTGGAACTACGTGTGTGTGTGTATCTGTCCACACATGCCAAGCTGCAAACAGTCGCGTGCACACTACACTCACATGCACACACCATCAGGACACTGACTCTCAAGCTCCTGCTCACTTGCTTTAAACTCCGGGAGATTGGATCTGATCAGCCGGCATCAGAGAGACACTGTCAATATGAGCAAGACTCTTCTTCTCTTGACCTGATGACCTTTTACCTGACCATTTACCTGATGGGCAAAACCAGCAAAATGCGACAGCGAGTGTTGAGTTGTCAACAAACAATGGGCAGCTCTTATTTCCCTCATTTCCCCCCTCATATGATAATATGGTGTCTGGCTGCTGGTCAGGTTTAAAAAGCACATGTGGGATGTAGAATCACAGGTCGAATCTGCCTTTGTTGTTATGATAGATGTGCAGTAAACACAGTTCTTTATCTTCTCCTGCTCTGTATGGCAGTGGAGAAAAAGCCACATGATGAAGGTATATCCTACTACTACTCTGTAAGACTGGCAGTTGTATGCAGGGCCATTGCACAGGTGACTGTGCTGGCTAACAGAACAGCATGTTGTCAAGAGGGAAAAACTTGACACAGTGTTACATCTGGTGCAAAGTGGTGCCAAGCATTCATGTGTATGGGCTAGTTTCAGAGGCAATTTGCATTTTGTCATTCAGCACTTACGTTGTTTAGGTAACAAACAGCAAATGCACTTACACACCTCATTGTAAAACAGGGGCCATGGTGTGGTCAGGTGCAATGTTGGTGCATCGCTATCTACAGGTAGCAGTAAGCATGTTTTCATTTGAACACATGAAAACGTGTCTGAAGTCAGTGGCGCAGTATCAAATTATTATTTTTCTTTGTTTTCATCCTAATAACCATGGTTTTAGTAGGAAGGGAGAGCTATGGAAATGAAGAGGGGATCAGAGATGAAGGAGAAGCAGACCTGGAGAGAGAGAGAAAAAAGAGAGAGGTTTTCATCAGTGGCAGAGAGGCACCTCATTTTTTCTCCCGACCTCACAATGACCTGACGACTGAGAGAGCGACAGAGAGAGATAATGGAAGAGGATGGATAGGGAGAAAAGGACAGACGGTGTAGACAGTGAAGGTAAAGAGATGAGAATGACACACACACACACACACACACACGCACACACACACACACACACACACACACACACACACACGCACACACACACACACACACACACACACACACACACACACACACACAGGTAGTTATTGTTAGTCATCTTTCCTTCCATATTTCCAGTTTAATGAAGACACTCACTGGGTCCAGAGTGTTGATGAAAGATCTGGGGACAAGTTACCATGACGACATAGAGCCTATCATGTGTCTTATCATGTGTATCATGCAGTCTTGGGAAAAGAGTAACTGTGTTTGTGTGTCCATCGTTGTAAGTACATACATTATATGTCCATTGAAATTATTTTTCATTTTCTCTGTGAAATTTAAATGTATTATTGTCTGTTTTTCCTTTGTCAATTTCATTCGGCCTCATCTTTTCCTGCATATTGATACATAGGCTACAATGTGTTGTATTGCAGTTTAAATTGAGCAAACATTTTTATGTCATTTTATGTACTTTAACAAATCTGAAAAAAAAAATTCAGTGTCCCAAAATTCAACATCAAACTATATTTGTATATCTCATGTTGACAAATTACAATTTACAATTACAACAACCTCTGACCTTCACTATCAACAAGGGCAAAGACAAAACTGCCAAAATGAAAACTAACTTTTAATGCGGAGAAAAGTTCAGAGAACTTTTGAAGAGTTTCCACAGAGCAGCTGCTGACTGGTGATCTGAGTTTTTTTTTGTTTAGCAATACAGTAGTTAAATCATATACATAAGAGCAATGGACCAACAGTCACTCTGATAGAATTTCACAAGTTCCCTGCAGAGATGGGAGAACCTACAAGTAGGACAACATCTCAGCAGCACTCCATCCATCAGGCCTTGATGGTACGGTGGCTAAACAGAAGATGGCAGTTCCCAGGTGCTTCCCATCCCACCTGACAGGTTGAGTGGATCTGCCAGGAAGAATGGGACAAACTGCTCGAATGCAGGTGTGCACAGTGCTCAGCTGCACACAACACACAAACTGAAAGGAGCAGAATAATATTGTAATGCAAGATTTCCTTTTTTAAAACTTTTAATAAATTCGCAGCACTTTTTAAAAACTAATGTTTGCCATTAAAGAGACTCAGTATTGTATGACCACACAATAAAGAGTATAATAAGTGAATACTGGAAAACATCACAATCACCACTGTTCACAACTGCCAGCTGTGGCACGTAAGTAATAGTAATAGTGATAATATTTTAATGCGCTTAGAGGGGAATTTAGTTTTTTTTTTACATTCTGAGCCGCATGTTCATAAAGGTGGTGAATAAACGTGGATTGCTGCAGGAAGACATAGGTGGAAACAGGTGTGAGAGAAAGAGAGAAAGAGGTAGTGATTTGGAGGAATGAGGAGTTTAGATTTCGCAGTGAAACTGTTACGGCTCAATCGTTCTCTGACGTGGACAATGTCCATGAAGCATCCGAGCATCCCAACATGAGAGAGATCAGCATGAAAGAAATCAGCATGATTTTTAAAAAAGTCCTAATTTTTTACCTTTATTGCATCCCTCCCTCCCTCTTTCTTTTTTTAACCAGAGAACCAGAAAGTCCTCATTTGGTGTATACGCACACGCTCTCATACATAAATGCCTTAATGCATGGCAGCGTGCTGTGCTGTGTGCCCCCAGGGTGTGCACGTGTGTGTGTGCGTGTGTGTGTGTGTGTGCGTGTGTGTGTGATAGAGTATAGGATTAGAGTCGTTGCCCCACTGTTGAACCCACTACATTTCTGTCTTCCTCTTCCATCTCTCGCTCATGTCTCTGAACAGTGATCGCAGCCCTGCAACCTTTTCTACATATCTTTACTTAAAGAAAAAACATCCACACAAAATAAAATCATTTCTTGATTCCACCTATAGATCAGGCTCTTACAATGTCAATTCTTCTTCATGAATCTAAAAATGTAAATACATGGACACATATGTGGTGGAGTATCATAAAACACACAAACAAGCAGAAATACACTTTTAAGTTTGTTATTTTGCACCCGACCGACCTGGTTGAAACTACAAAGCAGGAACATGTTCATCTTGGTACGTGATGGATGTTCTTGCACAGTCAGGTGATGACACTTTCTTTTACAGTTATGGGTGAAGTACTGTTGTCTCGCCACTCTGAGATATATTTGCTTTTAACTATGTGCACAAACAAACACACCCTGGATCAACGTATTTGAGACACTAGCTGTGTAAAATGCAATATACAAATAAACAGCAGGTGTAGAATGGTGCAAGTACATAAAAAAATTCTCCGAATCCAAAGCAAATACATGTACAAGCTGTTCACACAATACCACTGTTGTCACCTGGAAAAGTCGATGTAGCCGCTGCATCAGAAAGCAGCTGCCTAAAATAATATAAGCATTCATTCCAAGTTGTGTTTTGTTGGGTCCTGAGATGACTAGGTCCACACAAATAATAATAATAATAATAATAATAATAATAATAATAATAATAATAATAATAATAAGAAGAAGAAGAAGAAGAAGAAGAAGAAGAATGTGGCTCTCAAGCTGCTAAATGTGCCTTTTTTCTTTAGGCAGTTGGTAACTTAGCTGTTTGACCGAAGTCCAGACATTTTCCTGAAACTGATGTATCAGGCGTCAGTGTCATCCACAGAAAAAAGACTTTAAAGTCAGAAAAGAAATATTGAAAAAAAAAACACATTAACCCTAATGACAACAGAGACAGGCATGAAGAGTTACTACTCTGAGCCTTTGATGTAAGAGAAAAGTACTGACAGTGTCGATCACATCTAAAGACTATATGAACTATAGCTCTCTCTCTTAGCCCTGACCTGGATTTGAACCCAGACTGAACCTCTGCTGGCCCTGTGGACAGGACACAATGGACGGCAGCATGTGCATGTCTTCGCTGGGAGGCGTAGCTGCCCTGTTTGCTGCTTGTGGGCATTCGTTTTGTTGATGTGTCATGTTGTGAAAGTATAATGCTCTCATCTCCTAAAACACTGAAAACGTAAAAGAAAAGTTCTTAACTATTTGTCTGTCGGCCTCAGCAAACAGACGTTTAGGGTTAGGGTTAGGGGTTAGGAGCGGGACACTGCACCACTGGTGGTGATGAGCCACATTGCGACAGGGTTGGCGATGGGGTTTATTTAGGCTGAAAAATACTATATTCATCTAAACCGATATAGCTGAAGGTTACCATGTGTCTTCATCTATTGATTTATGGTGGCTCTCAAACAAATATTACGTGTTATTACCACCAGATCATATTATATTATATTACATTACATTGTATCCTAGGTAACTCTGTAGCTGTTTTTAAGTTGTTGTTGTTGTTTCAGTGGCTTTAATTGCCTTGAAAAATGACAAAAATGCTATTGATTGATTAAGTGACCACGTCTGGTCTTACTGTCAGCATCATGCATACACTAGAGGTTTGTATCACGGGAATTGATTGTTTAATAATGGTCTGAAGAAAAACATATTTAAAAAGTATATGTGTATATTGTTCCACATAGTAGTAAATGGCTTTGGTTCACTGTTTTCTGTAAAAGATATGGACAGTCATTAACAAGTTATTTTATAGAATTCTCATAACATTTCGTTTTTGATAAACTATATTATTTCAGCCACAAAAATGGGTTAATTTTCTTTTAACAAACAAAGGCTTGATGACATATTCAGATTAGCACACAATGACTATGACAGGTAGTAATGGTAGTGCTGTAAGAAGCCCTCCTGGATGAGTGTGTAAATAAACAGCACTGAGATCAGTGACATAGAAACAGCTGAACGTGGAATTTCCTCACAACAGTTCACTTCTCCAGTTCATTTCTAAGATGGCTGCCATGGACATGCACTGGGAACGTACAGTATGTTACTGATGATATATGATATGTTCCCTTGTATATGCACCCCTGCTCCCCTTTTTTGCATTGTAGCTAAAAACAGCGTAGTGCTGAAATATATCTAATCTAATCTAATCTAATCTAATCTAATCTAATCTAATCTAATCTAATCTAATCTAATCTAATCTAATCTTTGAATGCATTATCTATGAATTATCCATAATGCTGATAATGACCAAATCCAAACCAGCTCTAGTTTAGCACATTTTCTTTTGTCACATCTCATTGTTAGTGTCAGGTTTATTGGGCTTGATATTGTTTCATGCAGCTGAATCAGTGTAGGATGCCTCAGTGGTACGTGCCCACTGACCCCTGAGTGAACCCATGGATGTGTGTGAGAGTCAACCCCAGGCTAAACCCAGCTGGTGTCAAAGGTCAGGGTTGAAGGCCAGGTCACTGTGCCTGAAAGGAGGCGCTGTGTTACAGGCCACTGTCTCGCAGAGGGATGCACTGTCTGTTAGGGCAGAGCCACCTTCTGGACATCGCAGGTCACTGACAATGAGAGGGTGTTGTATTGTTCCTTTTGAGTGTTGATGTTTCTCCGCTGTTTCTTCTTGTCAAGTTTTTTTAATTAACATATTAGAAAACATATCAAAAAAAAGTGGACATACTGAACTTCTAAAATAAAATTAACAAGTTGTGACTGTGCACATTTACAAATGTCATATATTTGCGTGGATGTGCATACCAGAGGACTGTGGCAGCAGTGTTTTGTGTGTAGGTGTGCGCAATCTGCATTGTGACCATTCGCTGACCTTGACAGAGATTTGCCACCATCACCGCGGCAACATCATGACCCCAGACTAACGTTTGCACTGGTCACTGTGACCACTAGCTGACCCCTCTAAGGGCTTATGAATTAATGTGCGCTTGTGTCCCTCCGTGTGTGTTTCTGTGTCTGCGTGTCTCCTGTGTGTGGAGATGGGTGAACCTGGCAGCATCTCAAAAGTTCAAAAGGTCACTGGGAAATGGACTACAGATAGAGAAAGTGGAAACACAAATAAACAGAGGCACTTTTGAACATTCATTTCTTATTTTCTTTCTTATTTTCTTGTTTTTGTACTGGTTGTGTAGTAGCATATTACGTCTTTGGCAACACGTTATGGCTCATTGATGTGTTTTCAGTGTTTTTTAGACAACAGGAGGAATAAGAGAAGATGTGGCTATATCAAGCTTTAAATCAGATCGCTGTTGTTCTTTCATTATCATTATTTGTCAGCCAAAACCAAAAGCAATCCCAGCGCTGGTCGTTCAACAGACAGGATGTAAGTGTATTTGACTGACTGAGCTGTTTTTAAAAAGATGAAAAGAACAATTTTGTGTGTAAATAAATGACCTGACAGAGAAAACAACAGAGAAGGGAAGAGAGAAGTGTGGAGAGTAAAAGAGAAGAGAAGGTCAGACAGCAAAAGTGAGACAAATGTGGAGTCAGGAGGTCAGAGGTCAGAGTGTGTTGATGTGTGTGTGTCTGTGTGGGTGTACACTGAGGGGCGTGATTCAAGACCTGTGACCCTCTGGACCTCCCTGTCTAATAGTGTGACTAAATACACATTGAAACAATACAGGCTCAGTGACTAGCTCTTGTATGTGTGTCTGTGTGTGTGTGCGTGTGTGTGTGAGTATAAATTGTGTGTGCTTCTGTGTTTCCTGTGTTGCTTCCTCTTTGTGTAACGGTGATGCACTGTGTTCTGAATCAAACAGCAGAATCACCTTCACAGGAGGATGACTGGCAATGATGTTCCATAGATGTGACACAGTTTTCTTTTCTTCCACCAGATGGCATCAGGACGCAGCACAGTGAGCACTCATAGTCCCTCATCTATCTATCTATCTATCTATCTATCTATCTATCTATCTATCTATCTATCTATCTATCTATCTATCTATCTATCTATCTATCTATCTATCTATCTGTGTGTGTGTGTGTATGTGTGTGTGTGTGCATAGAAGGACACACAGAACAAAACAACAACACAGCCTGGTGAAAGCAGGCCCAGTAGCCATGACTGAGTCTGGGTAGCACGTGGGCCTGACATGGCTCATGAAGTGCGTTTCCATCAACCCATTTTTATGAGCATTTTCAATTTGAGCATTTTCCATTTTGCATTTTTATGAGCATTTTTAATCTGTACATTATAAAATGGAGCCGGCCTGCTGGTACTACAGCGGAGAAGTCGAGCTGAGGTCACAAAGCGTTTGTTCGCGTATCAGTAAACGCGGAATGCGAGACAGCGTAAAAGCAAAGACATCATGATATAGGTGAAGCATATTACTCAAACGTTACATAAACCTTTGCTAGGAAAAATAATGGGGGTGGATGAAATGATCAGATCTGTGTGGGTGACCAGGAGAAGAAATCTTTTGAATTGTTTATTCAGACTTTTAAGACTATTAAGACTTTTTTGTCTTGAAGAAACAAATCTGATTCTTTAATAACGGGCATTAGGAGGTGTAGCGAGCCTATTTCAATATGGCAGTTGTGTTGACATATGATATCTCCTGTAAATATACAACCTGCAGCATATGTATGATAGTATATGATATAATATTTCTAGTCAGTTGTGTGTGTAGAAAGTTGTGTTATTAGTAAAACATGCCTCCTACAGTCAGATGTCAAAGTGAAAAACAGAAACAGCATGAGGGCCATATTAGACCACACTAAACTCATGCTTCTGTTATTAACCCAGGTTCTGGCAACTGGAAACGTGTTGCCAGGCAACTACTGCTAAAAAGACCCACATTAACTCACAGACCTGACAACAGAGTCACACAAGACAACAAATGGAAATAGTCCCCACAACAACAACAACACACTGTTGACAGACATTACATATTTTGTGTCTTTCATCAGTTGTGACAATACACACAGTGCAGTCAAGATATGAACCGATTGATTTGTTGATTGATGCTCTGGTATCTCCCTCATTATTATGATTATGATAATATGACTACTACTACTGCTACTACTAACTTAACTACTACAACCTAAACATCATAATACAAATCCCTCTAGAGGTAGCTATCTGTATGTGCAACATGTATGCTGAATGGGCATATGCAGATGATTCGGGTCGTGTGCAGTTGTGAGCAGTTATACTGTTGGTCCATGTTCACATTGCTATTAACAAATGGACTCGCCTCCTACAAAACAGCAACAGGTAAGGTGGAGTGGGCAGTCTGTTGTTATGGAAACAAGGTGTGTGATTGGCTTTGTTTCTCCTGCATCACACACTGTGGTAAAAAGAAAATGAGATTTACTGTAGGATTAGAGGAAGATTAAAAAAAAGGGACAGGAGGAGCAGACATGGGAGAGAGGGACAGTGATGAGAGGAAGAGGGAGGAGGAGTTAGAAGAGTCATGATGGAGTGGATGAAGGGATGGCAAGAGAGAGGGAGAGAGGGAGAGAAAGAGGAAAAGGGAGGTGTAAGGAAAGCAGATGAATGACGCTATTGGACAGTAATTCATGTCCGACTGTGATGCCTGCCACTGAGCTCGCAGCAGGGTGTGTGTGCGTGTGTGTGCGTGTGTGTGTGTGTGTGTGTGCCTGTTTGTGATTGCTCATTCACATGGCTGTCTTTGTGTTTCATACGGAAAATGGTGCATGTGTGTGTGCATATGTGAGCGAGCATTCGTTATCCTTAGGTTACAAAAGCAGAAATGTGCGTGTGTGTGTGTGTGTGTGCGTGTGTGTGCGTGTGTGTGCCCACTGTGAGATTAATTCAGCCCAATTAATTGGGTTGAGATTAGAAATGAGAAGAGGACACAGCTGAGCTCATCCCTCCTTCCCTCTACTGATTATCTCCTTTCTCTCGTTCCCTACCTCATCTCCCGCTTTCTTTCCTTCCTTTCTCCTCATTCCCTCTTGGCCTCATTTTCTCCCTCTAATGTGAATCCATGGCATTTAGATTTTCCATGGTATGGATTTTACACACCACACACATCTGGAACCTTGTGGCTCCACACACACACGCACACACGCACACACACACACACACACACACACACACACACACAGAGAGAGAGAGAGAGAGATGGGGTTGGTGGATTTACAAGGTTTTTACAAAAAACAGTCAATGTTTTTCGTGGAGAGAGGTGTAAAGTTAAGAAATAGTAATAGATGAAGAGGTGGACCAGTTTAACCCTGCTGCCTCAGCTGTGTGTGTGTGTGTGTGTGTGTGTGTGTGTGTGTGTGTGTGTGTGTATTAACAGGCTTGCGGTTTGAGGTGTCATGGTGTTACTGGTATTAACAGGAATAATTGAGTTGCTCAACAGACCGAGGACCAATCAGCACTCAGTGTGTCACCCTGTGGCGAGAGAGAGAGAGAGAGTATAGAACTGGGTTCTATACACCATCTACCTAATACCTATCTATCTATCTATCTATCTATCTATCTATCTATCTATCTATCTATCTATCTATCTATCTTCTATCTAACTATCTATCTATCTATCTATCTATCTATCTATCTATCTATCTATCTATCTATCTATCTATCTATCTATCTATCTATCTATCTATCTATCTATCTATCTATCTATCTATCTACAATAACCTAAACAAACCTGAGGTGGAGGTCCAGATTACTGGATTAGTATATTAAAATTCACTTCTGGTCCATCACGCTCCCCCATATGGTGGAATTATTTTATTACTCAGACAAAGTCACGGTCAACAGCGTTATAGTGAGAAAAACACATTTTGTAAGATATTTTTGCAAGTAGTCGAGCAAGAGACACTATGTAAAGAACTACTTTAAAGAACTTACTTAATGTATGTCTTTTATACACCAATATCCTAATAAAGTTTGCAAATAGACACAATAATATTAAATTTTATAAAAAAAAGCAAAATAGTCTGCATGGAATTGTGTGTTTTATTATTTATGAACTGTACTTCACGTAGATTGAGTTAGATGTCTGTGTTGTTTACGAAGTTATACTACTTCAGTTAAAAACTCATTTGTGGCTGTGTGCATATCCAGGCAAATATTCTTAATGGTTAAACTTGAAAAGTAATAAAACAGCGTAAGAGGTAAGCTCAGATAACACATACTGTACAGTGTGTGGGACAAAACAAGATAATGTTGGTCAACCTGGGAGTGAGCCTCTGCTGAATTTCCAGTATATTAATGTTGCGTTTGCTACATAAATGTTTGTCTGTTTGGATGAGGTCAGAGATCAGACGGAGGAAAAGCAAGGGGAGCGAGGGAGGGAGGAGGAGGGGGGGATCCCTGCGGAGGAGTACAGGATGGATGGATGGCCGGATCACACGACACAGAGAGGGGGGAGTGTGGGAGGAAAAATGGGAGGAGGTGAAGGAATGCAAGATGGCAACAAGGAATGAATGGGAGGCGCGTGTGTGGGTGTGTGTGTGTGTGTGTGTGTGTGTGTGTGTGTGCACCTTGGTCATGGTTTAGAATTGGGCAGTGCCCTCTACCACATGTGCTTAAACACATGTGTAGCCAATGGCTCAACAGGTAAAAGGCAGAAAGACAACTGCTTATTGTTTATAGATGTTGTATGGGTCTTTGTTTCACATGGTGTCGCTGTTTTGTGTTGATGGTAGACTACTCTTACCAAAAGGTAATGACCAATAGCTGGCTTATTTGTACTAAAACTGTAAAGCTCAGGCTTATTTAATGATGACTAAAGAACAATGAACAAAAATAAGCCGATTACTACAGTTTATCCTGAGAACAACAGAGTTCCTGGTGGTTCCACATACGCTTAGTGAAAGTGGAACTTGTGTCAGGACATAGAAAAATACAAATGTCAACCTGTTAGCGGATCACTAAAGTCATTTGGATAAAGCCTCTTTGCACCATGAATGTTAATTCAATGTATCCAGACCTGCTGGTGTTACCAGGGGAAAAGTTAAAGGATCATAAAGATTCATCCTCTAGGCACTGTGGCAAATTTCATGTCAATCCAGCCAATTATTTTTTAGTTACAACCTTGCACAATGTCAGTGGTCGGCTCTTTATGCCATGAAAAAGACTCTGTGTTGTTACTACTTTTATCTGGCCAGACCAAAGGCCCGCACCTTTGGATGTAACATATTTTTTTAATAGTACAGTTGAAAAGTTCATGATATTAGTGTTGGTGAATAAAACGCATGACGATCTAAACTAAGCAACACCAACATAATTTGCATGCTACAGCATGGTGATTAGATTATGATCAGATTAAGCATCACCACTAAAATTACAGGGCTAATTGAACCCAAAATGCATTGAGGATGGATGTCGATCTCTTTTTTTATTGTTTTTTTGAACCGGCAGAAATAGAAAAGAGGCTATAATATGAGCGTGACAGAGAACAGATCTTCTTAATGTGGGCAGCGGAGACGCACATTAACACCATGTGTTTAAAATGCATCTAAATACCAGGTGTAAATGGGATCTGTGCCTTAGTCTTAATGATGTAAAAAGACATTCACAGCAAAAGATGTCATGTCTTTCTGGGAACAAATAATGAAGGGGAGAAAAAAGAGAGAGAGAATGAGGGATAAGATGGAGGACAGGTCGGATAGAGTGAGAAAGTATGCAGCCGAGCCAGATAGATGTGAATACTCGCTCGCCCCACGCTGCGTGGAGTCACTGGTGTGTGACTGTATGATATTCACAACACGAGAAATGTCTCTGGTGTCTGAGCTGCAGGAGAATTATCATCACGGAAACGACCTTCTTGACACCTCAACTCTGACCTATGCTGTGACCCCTGAGAGGAACTGGGGGCTTCGGAGGATATGTCTGTTTCCCATAGAGACAGTTACAACACAGCAGGAGCTAAGAATACTCACCGACACACACAAAAAAAAACACACAAAGAAAATATCGTGAAATAGCTGTGCAAGCACAAATACACATGCGTGTTGCGTATAAAAACATATACACAACTTAAAGAACACACGCACCCTGGGAACTGCTGCTAGAACATATGAGGAATGTTGAGCTCATTTCCCTTTGCTGCCTTACTGCATGTGTGTGAGGACATGTGTTATTTATAGGAATTATGACGATGTGGGGACCTGAATCTGTTAGAAACTTTGGGGACGTGTCTCAGTAGTGGGTCTGAAAAGTCCCAGTAATGTCAACCATCAGGTTTAAACAATATTTGAAGGTCAGGGCAGGGTTGGGTTTACGTTAATGTTAGCATTAGGCAAGCAGTGATCATGGTTGCGGTTAAAGTAAGTCTACAGGAAATGGGATTGAAATAAAATAACGACACCATTTTGTGGTTACATTTTATTTTGAAACTGCTGAAAGGCTGCCTTAACTGCTGGAAAGCTATAAATAGCTATATTGTACAAAAGATTCTCAAAACATAGAGGTAATATATCTGAACATACTGATAAGGCAGTATATATATATATATATATATATATATATATATACACACACACACACACACACACACACACGCACACACACACACACACACACACACACACAGTGGTATCTCAGACAGTAGTGTTGTTGACCTTCTTAATGACTTGAAGACTGAAAATAAAATGCTTTGTGAAAAATCCCTCTGTGCCCTGTTGAGTTATTTTGTCCATGCAAAGACTGGTGAAAACAATACATTGCTTATGTGCATGCAATGGAGCAGGGCCATAATGCATTATCATGTACACAAATACAGCAAATGAAAACAAATTGCAGAACTATTGTACTTCAAAATGAATTTTTCATAAAGAACTTATGAAAGATCACACTGTTACACATTAGCCACTACCCAACATGGTAGACATCACACTGTTCAGCTTCTGCTTCAGGCCTGCATGAGGTTTCTCTATCCAGGCATCAATGGTTGCTATCATTCACTGTGAATGTGACCTTAGTTCTCGGCTTTGGGTCTGTTGATGGGCACATGAATAATAATAAGATGTTTCCAAATTACATCTCAAAGTCCTAGTTGCGATATGAGCTGTGGTGCTGTAGTCTACAGTACCACATAGAGCATAATATAAAATATATACAGTATGAATGGGTTTATGATATTGCTCAGGTATAATTCTGTCATCCATCTTTATATGGAGTGTAAGAGTCTCCGTGTCGGTATATTCAATACCTGAGTGGCTCTGTCAACAGTATAAGGCATGTTTTGGGGCAAGAGTCAAAATGATCAATGTGAATCATAATTCATCAGAGCCTTGTTCTGACAATGGAACTCAGGCTTAGCTTATTTTCAGACATAATTTCTGCTATAAATAGGCTTTTTACAAAACAAAAAAACCCACCGGGTTATGTTTAGATTAGAACTGGAAACAGAAAGCCAGTGAAATTCAATTACCTAAGCAGAACTGCATAATATTAATGACTGTGTACATGCACAACAGGAGTGATGGTACTGTGTAGCTTACAGAACAACATATACATATATATTGCTGTATATGCATGTTATTTTAAATATGTTACACATTAAGTTGAAGTGGATATGCTGCCAGGTGAAAGGACTGATGCTTTAACAGTAGAGCTGTAAGAGTCAACCAGAGTATCTTGGGACACAGGTAAGTGCTCTAATGTTCCCAGGAGTAAAGGTGCTGGTGCACTTATTTCTTCTGAATGGAGATGTTAAATGGCCATGTGAGCTCACTGGAGATGGAGAAAATTAGAAGCCTGAAACTCACTCAGTTATTACTCAGTGGAATGCGGAGGGAGCCATGTGGATGGATCTTAGCCACATGGCTAAAACGACAGTGATCTCCTTAGTGCCGGGTGTTATGGTTTGGATTGTTGTTGGGACACGTGGCAGGTTTTAAAGAGGCAGTAATAATCCATATGTATGGAATATTATTAATAAGGAGATTTCCTTCCTCAGGTCGACCGTGGGTTAGCTGTGACCCTCCTGGAGGTCAGAAATGCTAAATGAGTGTAGGTTCATCTGAGACTCTGTCATGGCACAATCCAGTCTGTGTGCTGGAACGGTATTGAAAAGCAGAGTCAGCACCATCCCACCAGATCCTAATGTTCCGTGCTGTAGCCTTTTACTCGTTTATGGCGTGTTGTACTTGGAAAAAAGCAGAAATAATTAAAAATGGACTGTTTCAGTTGGGTGAAAAAAGTAAACAAAATCACATCATAATCAAACATGATGAATGAAACTACAAAGGGTGTTGATGAATCTGCCTGTTTGGGCTATGATTAATTGTTAACTGCTTGATTGTCGATTAAACAAATGAATAAATCGCAATGCTACTGCCACTGCTTGTGCTTTATTATCATATTTTAACATGATGTATATTTCAGACATGGTATCTAACCACGTAACTCCTTCCTGCTCCGTCACCACATATACTGTAGCTACTGACGATCAAAGTGACTTTGGCGATTACTCAGCATCTTGCTACTTTCACCACTTTACCCTCCCTTCCCTTTTTTTCAGTCACATTGATGTGTGTCTTCATTCTTCTCATAATGGAGATTCATGACTATGTCAGTGGGAAGATGAGGAGAGCAAGCATGAAACTGAGTAGAAAGGGTCCTGTGGTCTGCTCTGTTCTACTATATGTGCTCCGTTTGTTACATGACACACCACTGATGCAATACCACTGTTGAAATTTTATAAACATAGATAGATAGATGTACACACATATTGAACCCATGTTAACAATGTTTTTTTTTGGCAGTTTTTCCTCGCCCTTGTTGAGGGTGTAGGTCAGAGGTCAGAGGATGTCTCACTCTGTACTCTTTGTTAAAGCCCTATGAGGCAAATTGGAATTTGTAAATATGGGCTATACAATTAAAGTTGGATTGATTGATTGATTGATAATCTACAGACAAATGCACGGCATCCTCCTCCTGATGTTTTACACATATATAACATGCAGTACAATGACATGTAAATAAGTATGTTTATTAATTATTAAAAACTGATTGAAGTAGCTCTACCAGCTCAGATATTACATCCCGACATTTCATTTGACCTGCTACCAATACATCTGCCATCCAAAGTATTTTTCAAGGTGGAAAATGGATAATCTGGGAAACCTTTCATTTAACAAATAAAGAAAGAAAGAAAGAAAGAAAGAAAGAAAGAAAGAAAGAAAGAAAGAAAGAAACTGGACACGATACAGGGGAGTGGAAGGTGGGTGTGTGGAAAGAGGGGAGGAAGAAGAAATGAAGGAGGTGAAGTGAGGGAGTGGAGGAGGCGAACAGACTGTTTGAAAGACACAATTTGATTCAATTTTCCACTCAATAAAATACAACCATCAGCTCTGCATACATACACACACACTCACACACACAGTATCTGTCTCCAGAGTGGTGTTTTAATTGAAGCAGGTTACGGTCGTGTCTCGATGAAATTGGAAAAATTAATCAGCTGGAAAACGGTGTGTTTCCTTCCCTCCGGCCTTTCAACCCTCACTCTCTCTCCATCAGCCTGATATGAGAAGGCTGGCAAATTAATTTGTGGAAGCCAGCTTTTGGTGTGTGTGCGTGTATGTGTGTGGATGTGTGTGTGTGTGTGTGTGTGTGTGTGTGTGTGTCTGTGTGGTGTTTTGTTTGGATAAAGTCTGTATGAATCAAATTTTAATTTGTTTTATCAGCATGTGCGTGTCAATGTGTGTGTGTGTGTGTGTCCTGTGTGTATGTAACAAATGAAGGATTGAACAAGAGTGTTGACGTCAAACCGTAGATCCCTAAAAGTCACCCTTTTTCAGACAGTTAGACATGACTAGTCCTTCATGTAACTAACAAGTTCTTTAAAATATATAATGTACCCCACTGTGGGAACAGAACCCTATTGCTGATTGTAAGAGACAAATGGGGCAGAATGTGATGTAATTTAATGTGATTTGGTAGTAATGCACCTAAGAGTTGTTTGCCAACCACCATTAAACAGCAGAAGAAGATAATATAAAATAATGTATATAATGTATGTATGTGTGTCATATAATTTAATTTTGTGATATAATGTGACATTGTTTCACTAATGTTGCAGTGATGTTATGGTGATGTTGCGATGATGTTGCCATCCACCATCCAGTTTTGTTCTCTTGTTAAAGCAAACAGCAGTTTGTTTTGGATGACGATGTACTGTAATGTCATGTGATGTAACTTCATGTTTTGCAATGTAATGTTATGTTACAAAATGTGTAATGTGTGGAGCGGTGGTGGAGAGACAGATGTAAAGTGATTTGGTGGATAGCATAAGTAGATAGGATGTAATGACGTGGTTATAATCCAATGTGATGTGTTATGGAGGAAGTCTTGTTTTTGCTTTTAAGCAGGTATACCACCAGTTTACATATATTATTAGATTGTTTTTAATGTAAACGCCTGGTGAGACCATGGGCCATGGTTTTCCTACCTCTGGTTTACAACATGCTATAGCTGCGGTCACTAAAAGCAGACTGCGGTCCGGGTCTGGACACAAACCCTGTCCTGTCTGGACTCAAGGACCGACATAGCACCCCAAGTGTGGAGGAGTCTCATGCATACTGACAGCCGCTCCCTGATGCCCGCCAATCAGATCTAACCTCCAATCAAGAGCAAGGGAGCAGGAGTGTGAGAGCACGGATCTCAGAAGCTCTGAACAGGCGCATGGACCTGCTGAAACCACAAGACAACCCAAGGTCCGCCAGCGACAAACGCCCGGCGACCAGAAGCTGACCTGCACATGAGGAAGCTCAATCTGACCACGCCAGTAAAATACTATGAACATTTTGCATCATTTATGACGACATACTAGACTATGATGTTTCGACAAAACCGTTACAGTAGCATATAGCATGTATTATAAGCATGTATTATAAGACATACGTTGCCGGTTTGCATCCCGGATTGGCTGGAAATTGGGAGAGGCGCCACCATTTGTCCACCATCTTGGGCCCTTGAGCAAGGCCCTTAACCCCACATCGCTCCCCGGGCTCCTTCATTGGCTGGCCCTCTGCTCCGCATGTGTGTGTGCTGTGTGTAATGTACTCCTGTCTATTTCACAAGAATGTACTCATATATGTGTGGATGGGTAAAAATGCAGAGAAGAATTTCCCCGTTTGTGTGGATAAAATAAAGTATTTCTTCTTCTTCTTCTTCTTCTTCTTCTTCTATCGTAATCAGTGTTCCCTCTAAGCTGCGCACTTGCACAATCGTGCACTGTTCTCGCGTTCTCTGCTCACAGGAAATCTATGCAGTGCATAAAATAAAAAATAGTACGATATATTCTGTACCATTTTGCTGTGTAACTCACTGAGTGACAGGTGTCCAGCCAATGATATGATGCAGCTCACTTATACAGCCAATCAGTGTCATTAACATTGCTTTATGTGCACGTGCCCTGCCCATACGCGCCGTGGCCCCGGTGTTTCGCAGGTTACCTAGGTAACAGTGTGGCGGAGTTAAGAGACACAAATGCTGCTAACCCCTTATAATGGTGAAATGAACAGGTAGTGGCACATACACTCACCAAGTCAAAGTAAAAAAAAAAAAAAAGCATTCTTGCGGTGTACATGTCTCATGTCCCAGAGCAGGACCCTCACCCAGACCATGGGACATATAACACACTACACAGCTCAGGAACAACAAGGTTTTTGTCTCTTTCATTTTAAGTCGGCCAAATCACTTATAGTAAAAGTGAACTAACGGAAAGCCATTTAACATGCTACAATGTTGGGTTTTGGACTGGTGTGATACTGGTGTGTGGCCACAGTGTGCACGTCTGATGTTGCTCATGGTGGTCCACAGTGTACTCAGGGAGTTCTTGTGTATGTCCAGACACATGAAAAATTAGAGGGAACATTGATTCTAATGTATGGTAATGTAATTATGTGATGTTATACTGTATATTGTCTAGTGTGTTGTGTAGTGGCCTTATGTAATGTAATGTAAGTAGTTTAGTGCATTGGGATGTGATCTGTACAATCTGATGTAGAATAATAAAATATGAAGTGTTGTAAAAAAGTGTACATTGTGGTAATGCACAGACAAACTGACTGTTAGCCACCAACAAAAGAAAGACTCATGGGGGAATATGTCCCTAGCAGCCCCCAATGATCCTAACATGGCAGTAATCCACATTGTTGTTTGCCCACTGCCATTAAATAACAAGGGAAGATGACCATCCTCTCTTTTGCTGCTCGTCTAAAGTTGGTGTAAATGCAGACACAAGTTTGAGTCTGTGATGGGACAGTAGGTTAGACATGCAGGGATCCACCTCTCCTGTGATCAGGGTAAATGTTCTGGACCTACAGAAACCTACATTTGACACTGACATGACAATTTCCAATTTAGTTTCCAGCTACCGTGAATACAAGAGCAGCGTTTGGTTCCATGTTTTATGTGCAACCATAATGATGACGGCAGAAATGTTGTGATGGCCTTTAGCAAGAACAATTCACTAATGGAATCCAAATGTCATGTTGTTAATAGGTTCCTGTTTTAATTGGTGATATTACATGAGTAGTAAAACAACGCAAAATTATTTTACAAATGGAAATCTGTTTGTGGATGTGTGTGCGCATGCATGTAAAGCTTTGACTATTAAACCTTACGTATGGATGTTCAAGGAGTAAGGTTTTTTTTTTTTTTTATTAGGTGTGTGTGTGTATATATATATGTGTGTGTGTGTGTGTGAATTTGATGGCCAGTCCAGCCCTGGTGATGGATGTAACATGAGATGGTATCTGATTATCCATCTGTGGTCAGTGAAATATGACTGAACCTTCATTTCATTCATGTGTTTGCAGACAGAGAGTTACAGACAGCTGACAGACAGACAGACAGACAGACAGACAGACAGACAGACAGACAGACAGACAGAGAGAGAGACAGGATGTGATGTAATCTGTGTAGCATCGGGAGGAGACTGTCACCCTTGGGGCTGAAGGGTGATGACTGATCATCCAATCACTGGAAACGTTGCTATTTATGCAACATTACTTCAGCCAATTGAGCGTCACCATGAATTAATATGGCCATCAGTCTGCCCGGTAACAAATAAACCAGATACCGAACAACTGGAAGAGGAATCTGCTCTGACTCCTACAAGGACATATTGTAACCTCAACCACATTGACCACAGCAGAATAACTGAAAGTTCACATCGAGAGCAGTCCTAGTTACTAACACTAATTTGATTATTAACAGTCAATTATAAAGTAGCCTACAGCAGAGCTGTGCAAGTGGCGGCCCCTAACGTGTGCAATGTCGTTCAGTCCGACTTGGTCTAGGCAAATGTGCTAGTGATGAAATCACAGTCTGTCAAGCCATAATGCTACTTGACATTGACGACATTGACCTCTATCATGACCCTGGAAATGGCTGGACTTGAGCTGAACTGTTTTAAGTGGGAGCCAACAACACAAATGATGAAGGACTCCAAAAAGACAACAAAAACTTACAATAAACAACCTCATAACAACAACACTAATAATAATATTATTAATGAATGACCCCCAATTCCTACGACCCGTCCAACCCGCCCCCCGCAAAAGGGGGGTGTCACTCTTGCCTATATTCAAAACTTGCGAGCCCTAAGCCATGTATCATTAGATTATTACATTTGACAGCTTTTATGTATGAAAAGCTGTTTATGCATACTAGTAGGTTCTAAACCTGCACTTGAATAAAAAGTCATGCAGTGATTGTTGACAACAGATTTAAACAAATTAAATTGCACAGCTGGGTTCTCAGTTCTGTTATATACTGTGCACTCCCACTCCTCCCTCCCTGGTTCATCTGCGTTCAGTATCTCTGCTCTGCAGCTATAAATTGTATGTGTGTGCATTAGCCCTGGGTTAGTCATTAGTGTAGTGGTGCTACAGGGAAGGAGGAAGCTAGTAGATTGTGAAACACATTAGTTCAAGAGCCGCTGGAGTAAAGGACCAAACACACACTCGCACAACATGCACACACACTTCCCTGGTGAGCTAATATCTAAGCGGTGAAGGTGTACCTCAGGGCAGCGGCACTCGCTGCAGTGTTTTTTTCTGCTCTGGTAAACACACACACACACACGCACAAAGATTGTGCACATACATATTTATTGTGGTCTCAGACAAAGATTTTTATTCACAGTGTTGCTCGGAGATAGGATTGCACATTAACAATGGCGTGCACATAAGTAAACACTAGACAGAAAAATATGCGCACAGAGTGAAAAGGGTTTAGGGACAGGATTTATGTACGTATGCTGCTGTGATTATATAAGTCCCTTATCTGTATATGGTTGAAGAGTGTTGTAATTGTAATTTAAATTAATTTATTGCTGAAGCATTAATCTCTTCAGATATGTATGTGTCAAGTATTTAGTTTGAAACACAGGAATCTGATAAACCTGCCTATTTCCTGTTTGTTTGCTTTACTGTACCAAACAGTTATGGATGACTTGATGATGACAGTGTTGACCTGGACCCACACCTCTCGCATAACTATTATAATTATTAGTTATGCTTTCAACTACTTAAGTTATTATTTCAACTACTTAGAAGAGCAGACATGCACACATGAATACACAGAAATGAAAAATGACAAAAATAGAAAGCAAAAATAATAGTTCATACTACACTGTGATTCATTTTTCATGGCAGAAGCGTCTATATGAGGTCACACGTGCATGTGCGTGCATACAGCCATATGTAAACCTGCACGCCTCAAAGCATGCATATGCATCTGCGCAACAAACACAAATAATACATACAGGCACACGCACACATCCACACAATCCAAGCTGGAGGCACTGGTGAGGATCTAAGTTTAAACCTCATTAACTACCAAACCCAGGAGAGAGTGCGACAGGAGGAGAGGGAAGAGGAAGGAGAGCGAGAGAGACTAGGGTGAGATAAACATGGGGAAAACATAATTTAAGAAAATGGGAAAGAAAGAAAGAAAGAAAGAAAGAAAGAAAGAAAGAAAGAAAGAAAGAAAGAAAGAAAGAAAGAAAGAAACCTTTGAGAACACAGTCCAAATTGACTGGCAACAAATGCCCCATGAAAATGCTTTGACTTTGGGGCTGGGTGATATGGAAATCACTAAATGTTAAGCGTTGTTTGGGACTATTTCAATGTTGATACTTCTCTCAACATTGAGGTTAATCTTTCTGGACTGAATAAATGGGGATAACACATTATGTAGCTGCAATATTTGTTCAACCCAAATTTTATTTATCCAATTTTCACATCCAACAATGTGAAGGTCAAGAGGCCATCATGACCCCAAAGGAAAGTGCTTGACATCATACGAGTCTTAAAGCCATACTACAGGAACATTTGTCATCTTCAAAGGAAACTTATCGACTTATTATACTGTTTCCAAAGTATTTTCTCAATTTCGCATAAAATTTCTCATCAAATCTTGATTCTATTTTGTATTTTGCTCTTTTCCTGAATTTGTGAATTATAATATGATGTAAAAATAACCCATAATATGCTGAAGCACCAATGATAAACATTAATGTCTTGCCATCCATATCTCATATACTTGTTTTCCCAGACTGGAAAAAGCATCTCCATGCCTCTAGAGGACTTTAACCCATATGCCAAACATCTCAAGAATAAACACACTCAGGTTGCAAACCCAATTCATTTGGAGCGGATTAGTGTTAGTGCTGTGTCAGAAGATGTTTCTATGTCGTCCTGCATGAACAGTATGAGTGCTGTGTCGTTATGCCCCAATGGGAGCAGGATCTGGAAAAGAGAAGAGGTGATGAATCGGAGTGGAGGAGGGAAAAGACGGCGAGAAAAAGGGCACAAACAGGACAAAGCATACCTCTTTCTGTCCATTATGTGTCAGCCATATTTCCCTCATCGCTGTGTATTTGTGTGTGTTTACATTCGTTTCTTCTGTCCATGTGTGAGACAAGCATTAGATCAACACCTGTTTTGTTGACTTACCACAAAAGGAGTGTGTGTGTCATTTTTATTTTAAGCGCTGTGCTAACAGACGAATGGCCTCTATTGTAAGAAGATAGGGCAGGAGAGGGCAGCGTGCGTGTGTGTGTGTGTGTGTTGGGGCAACACTGAGATGCCTCAGTATTGTTCGCTCTTCACATTTGCTGTTCGACTTGTACTTAACATATTGCAGGAGGATAGAGGGACGAAGACAAACAAAGCAACATAACTTGTGCTGGTATTGCAGTTGCATGTCTTCTCGGACAGTGCATCTTCCACGACGTGTGCAAAACATCTGTATCAGCCAGCAACAGACCAGAGTCAAGTGGAAAAACTAATGTATTTAAGACAATATGAAAACAGGCTGAGTCTATTTGTCGTAGCTGCAAATGTATGTATGTCTTCATTGGAGATGTACATCAAAACACTAACGATGTCATCTAAATGACAGATGTGTGTAAAGGGAGAGCTTTATGGACTTGAACAGTCATTTGTAGTTATTTGTTGTTGAAAACAAATTATTGTGATTCCTTTTGCAAATGTGACTCTAATTTGTAGGCTGAATTTATGGGGGTATAAAAATAAAAAAATAGAAACAGCAAAAAGCAGAGAGCATCTCTCAATCTGCCTGATTATGGAAAAACTAGTACTTTTCTTTCCTGTTTTAGACTTTTTTAAAAAAAAACATGAATAATAGAAAGTAGCTCTTGAACTCAATACGTTGTAGAAGCCTTTTTAATACTATCCACAGCTGTAAGTGTCTACAAACTTCCCACAGCTGGATTTGGGCAGTATATTCCATTCCTGCTGACAGATCCGATCAAAATCTGTCAGATGGGATGAAAGTGCCATCATCAGCTCTCTTCTTGTCCTCTTACTCTGTTTGGCCATATGGGCAATTTGAAGGAGAGTCTTGGTTATTTTGTGAGTGACTGTGGCCTCTGTGCTCCTGGGAACACTCAGAGCTTTAGAAATGGGTCCATACCCTGATCCTGATCTGATCTATGTCTCACCACGGCTTTTACCCAGAGGTCGACTGAGACTGAGCACTGACGATGTGCTGATTGTACAAAAAGAAAACATTTCTGCTTTCTGTGTGCACGTTCTAACAGTTTGCAATATGGTATTTTCATACATTTCACACAGGTTTCCAAGTATAAAGATAGAGTATAAATGTAATTTTCCAACACAACAAAGAAATATGTGCAAGAAAAATGAATAGCTGGATCATGACTTCCTTCATTGTCGGCCAAAAAGATTTCATCCTCAGTGAATGCAGTGTTTTTTTTAGCTGGGCAGCATGGACAATATCAGCTGGAGAGCTGTAGCCAGGCCTGGTATCTGGAGTCCTGCTGAATGTCTCCACAAGACTCCTTCATTTCACTGGAGGAGAACTGTTCTCCTCCCTCACGTCCCTGTCCTCCTTTAAACCTCAGCCCTCTTACTCACTGTCCTGTATTGTCCCTCATTGTTTGCCTGTGACCTATTTACAGTGCTTAAGCTCTTACTAGTAAGTAAACACATTATCATGTTAGTGTTATTAAAGTTAGAGAAATTATTATTATTTTCATTTTTGTAAACATTGTGTTATAAAATTCCAAGCTATCTGTGAAGTCAGCGAATGTGCTGTCATTTCGGTATACTTAGTTTATGTAATTGTTAATTGTTTCAGAGATAATGTTCCAACTATGACTGTTAGTGTTTGAAGCATCGAGAAAAAAAAAGTCAAAACAATAGTTCTACTCTGTAGAATCATTTTGTGGTTGATGCTCTGTGGGACTTTTTTAACCCATGCGGTTCCTTTGTCGTTGACCCCAAACCGCTGTCATGCGTGACAGAAACATTCTAATGCCAAGTCAAACCTTTCTGGGTGGCCTGATACTTGATGGCACCTGCCTGGTTGAATATTTTTCCTGCCATCTGAGCATGTGTTGTCAAGAGGGTAGAGGAGATCTGAGAAGGCAGGGCTGCCACCTTATGAGCATCGTGACAGTTTTATAGCGACAGGGTGTGGAAGTCAGACAGGAAGGAGGTACAGAAGCCAGAACATAAGCCAAAGAAAACACAAGAAGCACCATTAGAGGAGAGGGGGACAGGGTCGGTCTGATTGAAGGTTTCAATGGAGATGCTATCTGTTGAGCTCGGCCAGTCGTCTCTGAACTGACATTAACTTTGACAGGGAACGAATGAGAAGAATGGGAGTGGAGAGAAATGAGGAAGAAAAAGAGGAATCAGTATGATGAGAAACAAGGGGGATTCAAGAATCAGTTATTTCAATGGACATTAGAGGAAACGTGGAAGCAAATCTCCAGAAACTGAGAATGAAAGAGAAAAACTGAAAACAATCCAGGTGGGAGACGGAGATGAATGATGGCAGGAGGAGGAGGAGGGTGAAACCAAGCTGAATAAAAGGACTGCACAGACATATAAACAAAGCTCTGCGTGTGTGTGTGTGTGTGTGTGGGTTGACTGAGGCACCAGTAAGTGGTGGATGAAGTGGAGAGATAACAGTGACACAATTACCAGCAGGAAAAAAAACGTGCAATTTGTTATCAGAGAGTCAGACAGGCACACCGGGACAGACAAGCCAACATGGAGGAGAAGTGAAGGAGACAACAGACAAGAGGCTGGGGTAACTGCAGGGCAGGTGGGAGTGGCTGGCAGGAGAGCTTCTGAGTGCTGCGATGGTGGACTGGCAAAGAAAAAAAAAAGCCTCCACAATCCAGTCAAGATGAAGGAAATATGGTCAGAGTCTCTCCCTCTGTTCCTTCTCTTGTTGACCTTTAACCTTTGGGATTTGAGACATCATCGCTTCGTCAATTTTATCTTGTTGGAAAATATGGTATTTGACTTCAGACTGAACTTTGACACAAAAAAATCAAATCAGTTTATCTTTGAGTCTAAGGGAATGCATTTGTCCAATTAGGTCAGTTTCTGTAAAGGTGCTCCTCAGATATCACGCTCATATGGCTTCTGTTTGAGGTCACCTTTGACCGCCATATTTTGATCTTTCTTTGTGGAGTTTGTATGTTCTTCCTGTGTTCATGTAGACATGCATATGTGTGGGTAAGGTTAATTGGAGACTCTACATTGGCATTAGTATGACTGCTTGTCTGTGTCTGTATGCTGTCCTGTGATTGGCTGGTGACCTGTCTCAAGGTGGACAGACAAGCCAAAAACACTGTGCTCTCTGGCCACTGCTTATGATGTGTGATACAGTGTATGAATTCAGGACATTCTGTTGTTGAATTCATAAACTAATAATATATTACTGATGCCATTGCATCATAGTCTGCATGATGAGTGTGGATGATGATGTTTGCACATTGCAAGAGTATTTTATTATATTGACTTTTTACCAGACAGCTGCCTGCCTAAAGACATCTAAATTCAATATTTGCATTCACACACACACATCCTTCTGCTACTGTGTTGAAATGTTTCTGGTTGCATGGCATGTTTGAAAGCAGCATTAGCCTGTTACACAGCAAATAGCCTGTGTCTGGGTATCAAACTGCTGCTCAGCCTCCCTGATCCGGATCCTTACAGACACACAGTGTGCTAATGACTTCCCAGATTCTTCATTGAAAAATAGATTAAATACGAGCAGGATTTATTGTTCTGTCTGTTTGATTGCAACAGGGATCGGATCATAGAAACTGTACGACTAATGTATGTTAATGTAAGAAGTGAGGTTACATAACCTCTATATGAAGCCACAGTATAGCCATTCATTCAACACTTCACACTGTACCTCTGCGGATCACAGAATAACATCAGTGTGTCTGTGCTTGTGTTTTTATGTGGATCAATAAGATTGATTGGGAGACATACATACATATTGTTTGTCTTCTGACCACAGGCTTCAGTCAATAATTGAAATGTGAAGCGGGTGATGCTGAAGCAGTGTTCAAGCTCCTCTAACTTCAATTCCATATTTACCCGATTACAACAGATTTTAATAAACAGCATGACTACACAGAGAGAAAGAGTTATACTAAACCTCTGGTATAGTTACACAGAGAAAACAAAGTAACACACACACACACACACACACACACACACACACACACACACACACACACACGCATACACACACATACACACACACACACACTGCTTTTTTTATTGCCTGCCATCAGGGTGTATTGTCCAAACAGCAGGTTGTGTTTTGGATGGCTTGCTTGCTAGCTTGAGGGAGATAAATGAACACACACACACACACACACACACACACACACACACACACACACACGCTAACACACGCGCACAGTACTTCATCACTGCCTGCGGGATGGGAGCTACAACTGACATCTGCTAAGTCTGTGTGTGTGTGTGTCGATGTGTGTGTGTGTGTGTCGGTGTGTGTATGTAAGTGTCTCTAAGTAATTCGATTTTCTCCTCTCCATAAACTTGTCTGTCTCTGTCTCTCTGTGTTTCTCCTCTGCCAGTACAATGGATCAGTTTGCTTTAGAGGCTGTTCCTTGACCGGTCACGTTTTCTGAGAGGATCACAAATCTTTATTTTCATCTTTAGTGATCCAGCACTTATGCTAATCCCTTTCCTTATTTGTTGGTGGTGCACCCCGTAAAATGGACTTGTTTTTTGATCGCATCTTAAATAGATATTTTTAATGTTACACAACATGAGCAAAGCAACCATAACTCCACTTAGCTGTAGAATTATGGGTTGGTAAAATAATACTAAGATTACACTACAGAATCCTCCATTTAAAAAGACACTATCCTTGTGATAGTGAAAAGTGATAGTGGTCAAACACATGTGTGGCACCTACCAATACCAAAACCATATCATGTTTTTTCCTTTTAAATCAAAATCACCGTCAGTTTCTGTAACGAGTGATATACAGTGGTGCTATACTTTCATAGTGCAGCAGCGTATACATTTCTGTGGGTTCAGTAGCATTGGATAGAGCAGGGATTGCTATGTATGGCCTGCAGGCTGGAGACAATTTGATCTGGCCCAAGAGACAGATCATAAATACAAAAAAAAAAAAAAAATCTCATGAAAGCAGTACATTTTTTTTCTGCAAGAGAAAAATGTCATAAGACAGTGGGTCAACATGTACTTCAGGGTGGGCCCTGCCAAGTATCCGCCTGTCAGGACACAAACAAGCACCACTCACAAATATTATGGCAACTTCCAAATGAAAAAGATCAAGAAAGTTGACAGATGATAATACTTAATTTGATGAAATGCAATAGTCCCATTCTGTTTGAATGGTCCCTGATAAGGAAAAACAGCCCACCCCATCTACTGGGTGAAGGGTCATTACATACAATTACAAAGTTGTCTTGACTAACGACTTTAACGGTTTGATGAAGATGTAGATTGTATGGTATGGCCTTCATAGTCACCAGACATCAACATAACTGAACATTATATTTGTGGACAGAAACAATGCCAAGGTGTATTGAAACTGCTTTGCGCATTGGTTTTTCATTTAATATGTCCACCACCTATAGATTCCTTCCAGTCAAGGTTGGCTTCATTATAGCTTTAGCCTGAACTGGCTAAATGAGTCAGTTAATTAATGTTTGACTACTGAGCTTCTGTCTACTCAGATTCAATCATATAGCGTTGACTCCATCTCGGCCACTGTATTCCCCCAAGGAACAATATCAGATGCTATCAGAGCAGGACGGCCCTCTCTCAATAACCTCTCAAAAAACTCATCTCGCCCAAGAGCACATGCTTATGTAACACCGCCAACACCCTGATCTGTAAAAATTATTGAATTCATATATATATATATATACTCATTTCTGATAGTCCCCACAGAAAGAAAAAGCGAATATTATTTCATTCTTTTCTCTTTCTCTTCACTCTCCTTTCTTTTTCGGTCACCACTTCACCTCTCTCCCTCGCTCATGTCTTGATGGACTACCTCTCAGCCAATCGGGCGAATCCTTGATTGATGTCGCCATTAATTAAGTAGGATATTCCTTTATTTCAGAAAGGTCCATCTCCCTGCACAGTCAGCTTAATGACAATTACAGTTTGTTCATTAATAGATGACTTTCCTCCTCCACCCTCATGGGCTGGATATGGAGGGATGAAAAGACAAACTGCCTGGCCGTGAAATGAAAGGTTGGGAAAAATAGCTGCACAGGAAGCATTCAGGCCGGTTGGAAGTAAAACAATCTGTTATGTCACTGGTAAATTTTTCCAGATCTAGAATTAATGTTTCGTGTCTTGAAAATGTATCACTTGTTTCTCCACATGGATCCTGATGAGTGATGTGGTTCATATGTCAAAGAGGCCAAAACATTTATTGGTTGGTTTTAATAATCAAGTACAATGAACACAAAGCTCTTGTTTAGGGTTATTGTGGAGTGTCTTGGGGTTGTGACCATCAGTGGGTCTTTATTCACCTGTTCGGGTTGATCTGGCCTCGATCCGGCGACCTTGGGGGGCGACTCTGACTCTGGGGCCTAGGACCATCCCTCGGGGCCCCTGCTACCACCACCAGCCAACACTCCCTGTGAGCTGATGAGGTGATGTTTGGAGCAGAAGGACTGGAACAACGTCACAGTCTTGTGTGTCCTGTGATTTCTGTTCAGTTAACTTTCATAGTCAGAATTGCTATCTGCTTCCGAGATCACAACATTTAAGTCGGTTTGAAACATCAGTTTGCAAGTGTTGCAATTCAGACACCAACATTCACTCAAATTATAAAATAACCCTTATCCACCCAAATACTTTGCAAAATATTTTAATAATAAATATATTCATTGATTTAATTTCAAAATTAGGATTTGGTTACTTATATGGTTCACTCATCAAGGCCTTTATTTGCTCCCGTGTGTGTACCTCCAGTTCCCATACTCCTCCATGTGGAGACACTCACTGGTCCTTTGTCTCCGTGTGTGATTGTTAAGACAACAGAGACATAACAGGGCCGTTGGAGAGGAAGAAAAACCAGCCGACACAGCTGAGCTGCTCGCACTCTTTCATGTTGGCTGTAAATCCATCCTGCAGCAGCCCAGTGGAGAGCAGCGTCCCAACACGCTCCTGATGGGAACTGTGGGATTTCTGTGTTTCACTTATTTACCTAATCGTTACATTTATTTTTCTCTTCACATCATATATCATGTTGTCACATACAGCTTTTTTGTGCTCTTCTCTAAAACAATTCATCGTTGTAATAAATTAAATAATTCAGAAACCAACCAACCTTCTTTTAATAACTACTTCTGTTATTAAAATATTTATAGAAAAGTTTATTTATTTAAATAAAAAAATAAACTTTTTTATTTTAAATTAAATTTATTGTGGCCATGGGAATATAATCCACTTAACACACAGTAACAAACTGTGTAAACTACATATGTTTTAAAATTCATTTATGCCAGTAGTTGTGCTCAAGTGATTGTAGCAATTGTTATGTAGTGTAGATTTTTGACATCCTTTCATTTATAATTTTAACAATTGCAATAATAATTATAATAATTATTTGTTTTCTTTTAAATGTTAATATATATTGCTGCTATTTATGTTTTACAATGGTATCAAATACTGCATTAGCACCACAGGTTACAACACACAAAGCACACATGACAATTCTTCACACTGAGTATCACAACTTTTAACACCATCTGATGCTTAACCAACAGTAAAACATACATAAAATACACAAATGCAACTCAAACACGACATCACAATACAGATCATTAATGTCTATGAAGTAACTTTTACTTATTAAGCATAAACCATGGCAGTAATTTATTGTATAGATAATGTACAATATTTACTGAAAAAAATCTTTGTTTAAAATAAGATTTTGTTTGATTAAAATAAGTTCTTCCTTGTCAGAATGTGATTAAGGTTGTGTAACAGTCATCAATAAATCAACTCTGTGGTTTTGCACATGAAACAACCAGCACTATTCTGTGTACAAGTTCCTAATACAGACTTTTGTCACTCTGTGCTATATCACTGAACTTCCTCTTTTGCTCCCACCATAATTACTGTGGGCACAGAAGGTCCCCTAACAATAAAACATCATTTTGGGTTGTAATAAGCTGCTTGCTCAGATGACCTATGGACTACTTTTTCCCCCAGCAGCACAATCTCGTCGTAGAAATGAATCAGATATGTTGCAATATGCTTCAGTAAGCTATTTTTAATTGGTTTTTATTCTTATTATGTATAGTAATCCCAACGATATAGAAATCACACCAGTGTTCCT
This sequence comes from Trinectes maculatus, assembly GCA_016785345.1. Taxonomy (NCBI): domain Eukaryota; kingdom Metazoa; phylum Chordata; class Actinopteri; order Pleuronectiformes; family Achiridae; genus Trinectes; species Trinectes maculatus. The sequence continues at coordinate 284,105 of JAFBJQ010000359.1, read as the reverse complement.
CAACCATGTCTTTTGAATTTGGCCACAATATATCAGTACACCTGGAAAAGACCTTGTGTGGTCCGGCCCTACCTGTTTTTTGCAGATACAGTATGTCCCAACAGCCGGTGTTAATTGCATTGAAGTGAGACATCAGATCATAAACCTTCCTCCTCTGTGGGGAAAATCATTCCTTATATGAGGTTGAGGAATGAGAGGAAGGTGGAAGGAAAAGTAACAGCATCTTGGGATGTGCCGTAAACCACTATGTGCCTGGAAGCACGAGGAAAAATGTCACATTGCTCCATACAGTTACAAAACATTTTGGGTTTTGAACTCACCTGGAGTTTAAGTCATTCCCTTTTTTATTTTGAATTTCTTTTTTACATGCAGCAAATGCAGAGTCATTTGTAGAACCCGTTGTGTTAGGATTAGCAGGTGATAATGGCTGGTTGGTTAAGAGTAGTTATGGCCTTGTCTCAGTTTGAGAGAGAAAACTACTTGTAACTTTTGATTATTTTGGAGTCAGTGAATAGCCAACAGATGCAAATTAATGTATGTATTAATGTGTGTTTGAATGTTTGTGCGTATGTCAGTAATCCTATAAGACTCTATAGAGTATGAACTAGAAAGAATGAAAGAGAATCTAAAGTGACACAGACAGTGGAAGGCCGACACTCACACAGTTTCCCTCAACTTCCCGTCTGACCACTTGGAGGCACTCTGACATCACACATCTCTCTCGCTCTTACCCAGTAGGTAACTGCTGCCATTCATCTCAACAACCCTACCTAGCCCCCCCTTCTCCTTCCTTACATACTTGCCCTCTATCAATCTATCTCTGGTTAAGGTCTAACTCTCAGTCAACCAATCAAACGCGGCCCTGCAGCTCACCCCCTGCAGTCAGCTTCCTCCGACACTCACAACTAGAGATGGTATATTTACGTCTGTGTGCTCCAGCAGTGCTCCAGCGGGTACAGTACTTTAATGTGAGGCAAACACAGAGTGACAGCACTCTGCAGATTTCATTAGAAAAACACAAATAAACATTTAGCCTAGATCATATTTATTTATATAAATAAATATTTGTGCAGTGTGTATGTATGTATATGTGAGAAAATGAACACTTAGACATGGCAGACTGCCACTTCTACAATATCAGTTATCAGTTAGTTGATACTGATAGGAAACAGTATCATGTTAATTGTTCATACAGAAATGATATTATCATTAAGCTAGCATGCGGTAATGAGACTGTTTTAGCTCTAATGAAGTATAATATGGAACATATCCTGTCACACACACACACTACCAGTAGTTGCTCTAAATACAGTAGCTCGGTAGTGGAAGTACTATTTTTAAGCAGTGCTAGAACTGTAACTTACTTTTCATTTTAATCTACTTTACACTTCACTGCCTTTAAGATGCAGTTTTTATAGTTGTCATCTCAGTAAATTACTATGACACCCACAGTACTACTTCCACTCCTGCAAGGGAAGTTCTGGAAAACTGTACTCTGGTAAGATTTACTCTTATTTTTTAAATATACAAATTCTAGTCAAGTAATAGTAATTTTAGATTGTTGAAAATACAAAGTTGGAAAATTAAACTATACTAGAGTACAGTTTAATTTACGGGCGCTCAGGCCTATGCCAGGAATACACCATTCCAGGTGTGAACTGCTCTGAAAGCAAGTGATAAATTCCAGCTCTGCACTTGGAACCTGTGCATACAGATTATTATTGGTAATTGATAATTGATTGTCCATGAACGCCACAGCGGGTGACTATAAACTTTATGCAGCCATATTAAGCTCCATAAATCATATAGCCTGCCACTTTCCTAAAGACGCCATGGCAGGATAGAGCAGCAGAAAAGGCTGCAGCCAAAAACACAGACAAGACGCTGTATTGTTTGGAATTGCAGATGTTGCTGCTCTTATTATTCTGTTACCACAGCGCGCCTGAACTCAGTTTCCCAGGGCCTTTCACATTCTCAAACCTGTGTGCAAAATTTCACCATGACGTGTGGCCTGTGCCCAATGATGTCATCTTACCAAGGTTATACTGAGACGTAAGCATTTTATTTTAGTATTTAATATTCTATTTTAAAACATTTAATAAACAGAATCTGGGCAGCCTGTCTCGTAATACCACTGTGTACACCCTCAGTCCTGTGTTAGATGATGAAGGAGTAAGTAGGAGTCAGTAAGAAGCGGTATTTATGTACTTGTTTAATTCTTGCACTTTTTGGGTATAAACGTTCAACGTTGAATGTACTTATTGTAAGTCGCTTTGGATAAAAGCGTCTTGCTAAATGAATGTCATGTAATGTAATGTAATGTAAAAGCGGGATTAGAAGCGATACTCTTTCACTCTTTTGCTCTAGCTGCGCTCCCTCCCACTCATTTCCCCCGATCTCTTGTGGATCGTATGGATCATTCTTGTCCTGCTTCCACTACGCTTTCCCTGTTACTGACTGAGCAGACTGGGCGTCAAAATGATCATCATCAACTGGACAGAAACCCAAGAGAGCAACCTACCAGTTACATAACCCGACTGCAGTTCAGATCAGGTAAACTTAATAACAAATGTCCAAATGGAGGATAGATTTATTCAAGCCAAATTTAGCTCCGTGTGAGGGATCCCAAATGGAAAAGGAGACGCAGTGTGTGGAGGCAGGGTATCCAGCAGCCTAATCCATGATTACCCCCCCACCAAAAAAACTCCCCCAAGTGTCTGAAACAAACAAACAAACAAACAAAATAAAACCATTATCAATTCTATCAAAGGCTTTTAGTTCCAAATGCAACTCCTAAAATTTTGACAGATCAATAAGTTCCTGAATGAAGTATGTCCAGTATCAATATTATCTATTTCAGCAATAAAGTATGTCTGGAATGTCCAGACCCCGTCCATTTAGTCCATGAGTTTATCGAAGAGACACACTGCACTGTTTTATCACTTCCACCCACAGTGAGGGTGTTTTGGTGCAACTTCAAGAAAAAAGCAAGTTGCAGCATCCTTTATGTTTAATATCAGAAACTTTACTGAAAGCAAATCTATTTGCTTTTTTTTTCTTTCAAATCTACCTAAACCTGTTTCCTCAGTTGCCGTTATTGTTATCTGTGCCATTAATTGTTCCGTCCTCTAATACCCTAATCTCCTTCTGCAGCTTCTCAGAACCAATCTTTTCTATGACTGTTGTGTTTACCGTGTTGTGCTGACAAAATCCCCATGGGGGCAATAATGAGGTCGTAGCAGTGAGGAAATATCTGACATCACTAACTAGTGATCTGAAAAAAGAACCTAGCAGCTGATTTGACTGCCTCTATTAACCTGTTATTGTAGCTTTGATGAACATTAGCGTGTCTGATCGCACCGTCCTCACTGACTTTCACCGATGTGCACTGTCTGACTGTTGGATTGAATTTGCTCTTAGCATCTGTGGTGTGTTTCTGCACTCCCACTGGACAAGCAGCAGGGTGATGATAGATGAGGCTGTCTGTCAACTGAAGGATGTGGAGTACACGTCCAATCTTCTCCCTCCACAATGAACTGAACTGTCTCAGTTTATCATTGGATTTGTGAAACACATCAGTGCAATCAGCACCACGGTTAGGTTTTTATTCATCCATCCATTCATCCATCCATTCGTTTCTTCATCCCTGTTTTTTTCCCATTTTCCTTCAACATTTTTGTTTGTGCAGCTTCCTGTTGTCATTATTTTTCCACAGTCTGTCCCTTAGTGTAAAAAAAGTCTCTGACCTTTCTCTTATTATTTAGTGGATGGGATCATTCTGCACTACCTGCAGACCACTGCACACGCTGCTGTCTGCAGCTTGCCACTCAGGCTGCAGTCCTTGCACGTGCAGAAGGGGGTGCTTTAGTTGCTTGAGCGCCTGCCCCCTTGCCCCTTTCAGTACAAAGTGCCCTTTTGAGTGGCCATTAAAATTTTTGGCATTGCATTATAATTATTATTGGGTTTGCTTGTTTTAGGATACGTGTTCAATATTAAAGTGTTTGTGTGTTTATATACAGTATCACTGATGACTGCAGTTGCAACAGTTTAAAAGTTAAGACAAAATCTTTTTAACCTGTGTCCAAATTTTTAAATGCAGGCCAGTTCTATTTCCCACAACGTATTAGGGCAAAGGGAGATGTCAGTTGTATGCCTTGTATGTTGTAAGCCCTTATTCCCCATCAAACATAAAGGATTATCAGGGCAGCTCCAAAAAGCGCATCCAACCTTAAGCCTCTCTCACCTAACAGGTACAAACATCTAAAGAAAATGCCACAATGGCCTTTTTATTCTCAATTTTTCCATTTATTGATGTACGAGCCATATTTTATGTTGTCAAGGCCGACGTGTTCGCTCACAGCCAAGAGAACCAGGACCATGATATAGAGAATTTGGCACAAGCAGCTTGAATTCATGGACCTGTCCTGCCTTGTGTCAACAGTTCAGGGTGGTGGTGTAATGGTGTGTGGAATGTTTTCTTGGCATACTTTGGGATCCCTTAATAACAATCAATCATTGTTATCTGAGTATTACTGCTGACCACGTTCATCCCTTTATGGCCACACTCTAGCATCCTCTAATGGCTACTTGCAGCATGATAACGCTGTGTCACAAAGCAACAGTCTTTCGGACCGGCGTCCCCGGTTGCCAGATCTAAATACACTAGAACACCTCTGGGATGTGGGAGGGCGGGAAGATTGGCAGCCTGGATGAACAGGTGTCAAATCATATTGTGAAATAGTTGGGCGGGTGGGAGAGGTGGGGTTCTGAGAAAGGAAGGAAAAGCACATTGTGAGACCAACATTCTTAAAATGACTGTTAAAGGTAAACGTACTTTTCGAACGTCTGTATGTGTCAGTGATGACTTTTGACAGGTGGCCTTGTTAATCGACCTACCAACACCCTCACGTCCTCACACACACACACACACACACACGCACACACACACACACAGCAGACAGAGAGAGTGCATAGAGAAGAATGGAGACAGTGGCGTCCTCGTGTCTAACACTCCCGTTCTCTGTAACACACACTCTGTCTAACTCTTCTCATTTAATCCCCCCTCCCTCTACTTAAGTCAGGGTCCTGCGCACTTAAAATTCACATGCAGCTCATAATTACTTTTGCATTTAAGAATTCAAGTTACAATATGTTCTTATAGAGGTGATAATGGCACCAAAATCATGAAAAGGGCAAAGGTGAAATTTCGGGGTAATTGATAAGCTACAAACAAACAAACAGCTGACATGTGGACATAAGTCTATCGATCAGCTGTATCAAACTCAAAAGCCTCTTGTGTTTAAAGCAGATAGCTGTGCATTACATATAAAAACATCGTTTTTTTTATGTTGAGCTGCATCTTATGGCTAATGACTCACCAAACTCTGCCTGCAGTGTTTTGCAATTGCTGCATAGACAGTGTATAGCCAGCTGTTTACTTACCAGTCTTGCAGAACCATTGCAAATTCAGCATCAGACTTAATTTAATTACTTCAAGAGCTGGTTTTAAATCTACAGAAACAATTTTCTCTCAAGTTCCACAAGGATCAGTACACGGGCCACTGCTTTTTCACCTACACACGCACTCACTAGCTATTTTCATTAAAAAAAATAAAATTATGTGATATGCTATTCACACTAGCCATTACTTTCTCTAAAGTACAGTAACCAAACCACAAATCTTAGTATCATCAGTTTTATCAGAGTTTTATCAGTATCAAAATCCTATTTTAAAGCCTTATTATCTCAGACTGATTCCAAGGAAGCTAATTAGTTTAAAAACCTTTCTAATAGGCCATATTAAACTTAATGGTTTGGCTCCTCAGCATCTCTGACTTGCTCACTGATTGTAACTCAATCAGCCCTCTAAGGTCATCAGGCTGTAGCCTGTATTAGTCTGGTTAGGGGGACCTTCAGATACTGTAGTTTGGTTCTCTGGTACAATCTGCCCTCTGATTTGAAATCCTGTTATTGAATTCACATTTTAAAAAGCTTAATATTTTGCCGCGTTTGTAACACATTACTGTGTGTGTGTGTGTGTGTGTGTGTGTGTGTGTGTGTGTGTGTGCATTTATGTAGTGCTTGTTAATGGTACAATATTTTAATATGTGATTTGCAAGGTGTTTCTATTTGATTATGTTGATGGTTTAACATTTTCAAATCTTTGATGTATTTTGATGTAATTTACATGTATCACACGTAGTAGTTTAAATGTTGTAGTTTAAATGTATTGAAATTGTTTTTGCATTCTACTCATGCTTGTTAATTATTTTGCTTGATTACAACCAAGGCATACTCAAACACAACAGAAACAAACTGAGGTATAAAAAAATAGTATAGAGAGTGACCGAGACATGTATATAGACAGAGTGAGGGAGACAGACAAGTGGACAGACATGCATTCATGAGGTTACTAAGTGTTTGAGTTCAATACTGACCCAATACAGTGCTACCAGGCTGGCGTCACCAGCACTCTTTGTGTGTGTGTGTGTGTCTGTGAGTGTGTATGTGAATGTCTGGCGTCACTCAGACAAGCCACTTGTCCAAAACATGATGTCTGTGTGTGTATGTGTGTGTGTGATTGATTTAGGTGGAGCCGTGGAGGTAGAGACGCAGAGTTGTTGCATTTTCAGCCAAACTGCAAAATCAATGCAAAGTGGATTTGAATGAAAGGAGTACACACTGCTTTCATCCAATGTATTTGTGTGTGTGTGTATGTGTGTGCGTGTGTCTGCGCGCGTAAGACCCAGCTGGTAACCCACGGCGACAGAGGGCTCTCGGCCATTACAGCTCCAGCGTCTTTGCGGCGACCATTAACGATAATGTTGTTGTTGCTGTGGCTACAAATACACATGTTCCACTCCATTTGCATTTGGAGAGAGAGAGAGAGAGAGAGAGTGTTATAGAGAGATAACGGGAGTATACGATGTGAACGGAAGACAGGATAGAAGGAAAGAAAAAAAAACTCTCTTTTGTGTTTTCTCGTCTCAAAACCCCAATCTGTTTATTTGTGTTAACCACTGTGCAATTCATCAGACAGCGCCACAGACCAATAGGAAGAGCCGGAAGCCTCCACTGTGTGACATCGGCATGATGCAGTTAAAGTTATGTCCTGTCCAGTAATCACTTCTACGCTAAAAAGCATTACGAGTCAATCTAACACTCATCATGCTGCTGCACTTATGCAGCTTGATGATATTTCTATAGGGGAACAGTCTCGGCCATTAGTGTGATATGGTGTGTCTGCATTCAGTCACAGAGAAATGGAAAAGCTGGAAGAAAAGACACGTGGTGGGATTTGTCAGTGTTTCCCTTTGTGATCTCGACAACTCTGTCAGTGAAGTATGTCAGTGTTGGTTCCCTCTGCAATACTTTCCTCAACATCTGTCTGTGGAAACTGTTGTTTGTTGCATCTTATAATTGGAAAGGAAGGTCTTCCGGGAGAACGTATCATCTGAGGAGTAGGAGGTGATGGCATTATTCTCTCTGTGTTTCCACAATAGGAACTTTTTAGTTATAGATGGATTAACTTTAACATCAAACCAGGAGATGGCTGCTGCAACAGTCCTCATAAGGAACCCTGGCTCCATCCGTTGCTTCTAAACAACATATGTTCCAATCAAGAGTCAAAGGACATACGATGGGAGCAAAGTAGGAAGACATTAGTGTAGGAGATGGTTGGGTGGATGGATGAGTCAATAAAACAATGTGTAGTGACTCGTTCAATGCTATGACTCTGAGAGTGTTTCTAACCCTAACCCTAACATTTGTCTAATGCACGTGAAATGAAACTACTTTACTCCTACTCCTGTTTAACTCCTGTTTTACTTGCACTATACGCTTGTATGTACACTGCAGTGATTGTGTGCTGGTGCTACATGTGTTGTCACAACTCATTGCATGACTGCTCTGCAGTAGTGCGGCTGCTGCTACCTCGCTAACATGCTTCAAGCTTTGCCTGCAGTGTAAATGAACACGGTGTAACGTAGGAACGTGATATATATTTCCCATTTCCAACCAACCATCAACACCAGTCAGACTTTTTTACAGTTTAACTATATGGACATTATTGTAATAGTAATGACAAAGGCCTCATTACCGTTTTAACCCACATTTAGCCAACAGGATGAACCAGATTTAATTCAAAACTAACTCAAAACAAAAAAATCCTGTTAAAACAGGGGAAGGGAGAGTTTCTATTCATGTCAACAAAAACAATCCTGGCCTTATGGAGGAGGTGAGGTTCAGAAATGGATTAGGAGGGTCTTTGCTTATGTACATAAACACACATCTCTATCAAACACACACCAGTGTTTTAAAATTCATACACATCAGCACAGATTGTGTTAAGCAGTGCTGTGGCTCCAGAGAGCGTATACAGTGGGGTGATAACACGCTGTGAAATGTCCCTTTAACAGACAATAATGACCACAATAATCACCTCCTTCAACTGTCTTGTTAAAAATCTTCTCTCTCTGCCTGTTTTTACATGTAAAGTTGCCATTTTGAATTTGTTTTCTGAAGCGCTTGCTCCTTATGCAACATTTAAAAAGCAGTAATGCTGGCAATGATTACCTTCCTGCCTCTCTGTCTGTCTCTGCACAGTCACAAGCCTCATTAATTACCTCCTTTACCTCTTCTGACGATGTGTTCATTCAATTTGGAAGATATAAAAGGACATATGTGAAGTTTTTAGTGGCATTTAAAAAGCAGTAAAATCAACAATAATTACTCCTCCGCATCTTTGTCTCAATAAAATCTCAAAGGACTCTGTTTTGAAGATGTTTGCAAGCTGTAAACAGGCATTGTCCGGACATTAAGACACCAGGAACATGGAGAGGAACTCCTCGTCTTCACTCTCTGTCTCTCTCTGGTTAAATGTTTTTTATTGCCTCTGACATGTTTAATTCAGCTACGTTCAAAAGCTTGAGGATGAGGTTTGGTTTAGCGACAGTGGACTTGTTTACCTGGAGCAGTGCTGTGGGGTTGGTTTTCTGGGACTGGGCACACACTTTGCTTATCTTGTGTTGTGTATGAGCATGCATGTGGAGGGTGGAGGGAAGAAATGCATTCAACATCATTCATAGACCTCAGTGATAAATGAAGGGGGTTTTGGTGAGTAACATAAAAACACTCTAAAATATAAGTGTAGATGTAGTGTGGGCAGAGCAGAGCAAACATCTGCTTCCAAGTTTCAAGTTTCAAAATGTTTATTGTCATATACACTGTAAAGTACAAGGAAATGTCTTTCTTTGCTGTCCACATTGAATGCCAGGCAAAGAAAATGTAAAATATTATTATAATATTATAACAACAACAACAACAACAACAACAACAACAACAACAACAACTACAAAAACAATAGAAATAAAAATAAATGCAATACAAAAAGGGCAATCTGAATGAGAAACACAATAATAGTATAAACTGTGCACATAAATATAATATAAACTATGTATGTATGTATATATCGTGCATGCTGTTTGTGCAAGAGGCAGTGTTAACCTGTTTGATGAGCGAGTACCAGTGGTCAGCAAGCCAGGTGGTGCACCATCACCTACACCTCCAGTGCAACATCCTCTGCCTCCTCTGCAGTGGCTGGCTGGGGCCGTGGCACCACAGCAGCAGATGAGAGGATGCTGGATAATGTCATATAGAGGATGGACTCTGTCCTGAGGTCTTGAGGTGCTCGACCTGCCCTCTGTGAGGGAGTGTCACTGCAGGTCCTCTGGCCCTGCTGCTGTCACACTCCACTATCGCCATCATTGCTCCCACCAGACTTACATAACCTGCATAACTGCAGGCTGATACACCAGACTATACAGCTGACATTCACTTGTCACTGTAATGTCACTGGAGTCTCTCTCCAGCCATTCTCTGTACTGTATTCCTGCACATAAATTGCATGCACACATTTATTTGAACTTTATTTTGTCATTTATTTTTCATTTTATTCTTCGTAGTGATATCGTATTTGTCATTTGTCTGGCTTCATGTAACACCTGAATTTCCCCCAATGGGATACAGAAAATGGCATCTTTCATACTGGAGGCAGTCACATGCAGGGGAGTCATCACGGTCACAAGTCTATGGTGGGGTCTGAAAGTGGCGAATGGCCTGAAGGTTCATCCGCAAGCACAGTGTGTCTCTGCTGTCAGAAAAGTGGCCTGAGGGTCTGTGCATGATTCTGTGCAGCTTCTCGGAAGCTGCAGACACAGCGTTTTGCTGCTTGATGTTAAACGCCTTGTGAAAATCACTGATGTATTCATGTCAGACTGGACATCATCCATCAGGGTACCACATTTATTTTTTCAAAACTGCCCACTAAATGTGTGTGTGTGTGTGTGTGAGTGTCCACCTCTCAGGGTGCATATGAGGTATGAATGTGTATGGTTATGTGTGTTTTGAGGGTGAAACCCAGCCTGACACTATGTAACAGTTAAATTACTATGTTTTCATGTTTTTATGTTTTCAACAAAATGGAAGAGAGAAATGGCAGTGAGGACATGGAAAAGTTTAGTTGTTATGTTTTAGACTAAAAACAAAGGAAACTCGTAAATAACTTTGAGTGTGTTTATGCCAAATGTGTCTGCATATCTTACAAGCATGAAGTAGCAAGCTGTTTGACTGTGTGTGTGTGTGTGTGTGTGTGTGTGGCAGCAGCAGATGGATCAGATTATTCCTCAGAGAGTGAGGGGTATAAATGAAAAGAGAACAAAGAGACACTAAAGTTCACATTTGTTTTGACTGTGTCTCAATTTGAAAGTTGTTTAATTCTCTGTAACAGCCAAAGTTTGTTATGTGTTGATCATATTGCAAAACACTGAAATGGAAAAAAAAGTTCACAAATAGATTATAAAACAAAAGAAAGAAGCGAATAAACAGAGAAGAGAAGAAAGTTAATCACACAGTATGTGAAATAACAGACACAGCTTGAGGCACAATTATGTTTGTACACTTGTATGAACATGTGCCCAACAAATATGAGGGGATTGACTTGTATATAAACAACTTGGTGCCCATCGTCTCTTTAATATGCTTTGGCAGGAAAATTCAATATTCATGTCAGGCTGATATAGCTACGTTACTGTTAGCATTGTGCTGATTGTTGTCATTGGCAGTGTTTTCCTATTGTTTGGGGCGTTACAAACATCATGGCTTTATCTTGATGATGTTTCAGCATGATAGCATGTAGAGTACCGAATGGCTGCTTTAAAAACCAAGGGGTTCAAAGATTTACCAGCCAGGGATTGTCAAATAAAAAAATCAGTTACATTTTGGGAATATTTTTATTCTTTGTTTTTTTTTTTTTTGGGGGGGGGATTTTTATCAAGCTAGGACACATCTTTGAACTTCTTCATTTTTAGTTTTTATCCTAAAATCAAAAAATCCTTTATAACAATGAACCTTACTTTCTGGCGTCTACACTAAAATCAGTTTAACCTTTAATTTATGAATTTAAATTTTTTCTGTATCTGAAAGCTTTGTCTATTTGTTACCTCACTCTGCTAAATTGGGCTTCCCTTAACTTTCCCATTAATTATAAGTAGCCAAAATTTGAAATTGTGAATAAAAGGATGTACTCTGAAAAGATCAAAACAAAGCTGAAAATGTCACACTTGAGATCCTGTGTGTATTGCTGACGGGAAATTGTGCATAAATCTTTCACACAAACCTTTGTTGTCAAAAACCAAATCTGACAAAAATAAAATGCTCCGCCTCCGTACAACCTCAAAATGACCTCGATCTCCGGCCACAACCTAAAATTCACCCCTGCAGGGCGACTGAGGAGGAGACTGGGTGAAGCAGAGGGCAGACTTCCACATCACTGAGGTCACAGAGAGGTCGCACTCTGCCTGTTGTCATGGTGACGGCTGCATTAGGAGCCAGGAAGTAAACAAATGGTTCTAATCAGAAAGAAAGAAAGAAAATATTCAGTATCATTTGGAACCAGTATCATGTCTATATTTAAATGTCAATCCTGTTTTTGAGTTGCATGAGCTGGTTTTTCTCACTCTGTGACCTCTTGACTTCTTCTCATGATCTCACCCTCACTTCCAGGGTCAGACATAGGTCATGCTGTATGAGATGTGTGGGCGTGTATGTGTGGGTATTCGTGCCTTGTAACTATGCATTTGAATTCTCAGTGCATCTCCACCTAACAGCATCTTTATAACCACATCAATCACGTAATGACCACAGAACACAGACCCACTAAGCTCAAGCTGGTGTGTTTTTGCTTTCGGATATGTGAACAACTAAAGCATAGAGTTTCACTTCATTTAAAATGACAGCAGCACACAAACGAAGAACACCGACTTTGTCTTTTCAATGTGGTACAAAACAAATCACGATAAAATATTAATGCCAAGAACAACGCCAATAACAAGTTTGAGTTGCAATGCGACAAACTGAACGGATGGGCCAAACATGCTGGGACAAAAAGCAAGCCACTCAGTCAATGAAGCCTATGTAGACTGATGAAACTGTTGTGACATACCGATCACACCACTAATATAAAAATAGTAATATTTTATATTTTAAATTTGGACTTGACATGGCTGTGCAGCCAAACTCTGCAAGATAGAGGGCATGAAGAGCCACGCTCAGATTATGTGATCCAGAACCCAGCTGCCATTACCAGAGCTTCAGATGTTCTCTGACGTGGGAATCTGCTGGCAGGACAGGCTCAGCAGAGCTCCATCAATCAGGCCTTTATTGGAGGAGTTGTTAGACTGAACCCTCTTTGAGGAAAAGGCTCATGACAGTCCTCTTGAAGTTTGTCAAAGAGCATGTACAAGATGTCGGGAGCATGTGGGAAAAGATTTTCTGGACCGATGAGACCCAAACTTGGACAAAGTGTGGACTGCTCATCACCTGGGTAATGGCGTCCTTACAGGGAAGCATGATGGGGCATCAGCGTCGGCGACTTCTGTTTGTTTTCATTTCCAAGTGATGGTAAATGTTGTTTCTTTTAACTGGTTGTCTCAGTGTAACAATGATGATGAACACTGTCAAAGCTTTCTCTTTAATAACCCAAACAAAAACAAGTTAAAACTGAACTGAACCTCAGTAACATCAAGTCCAGTAAGTACATACTGTATTTCATTTGTATAAACGATTACATGCCTTTCAAGCCACAATTACATCTAATGCTATACAGGCTCCTATATAAGTCTGTGTTCTGTTCATCTGACCTGTTTACTTTGTAACCTCTGACCCCATGCCCCGGCCCTGCCCTGTAGCAGTGTTAAACTTGGCTCGGTAGTCTGTAGTCAGAAGGTCACTTTTCTCCCAAAAAAACCCATTAGCACATGTAACGCAACACTGGTGGGTGTGAGTGTGGCTAAAAGAACTGTAGATGTGTTGTAGTGTAGTGTAATGTGATTTGGTGGTAATGCACCCAAAAGTTTGCCAACTGCCATTAAACAACAGAAGATGAAGACGAAGTGATTCCAAATCAGCTATGAACGTGAGTGGAATTAAACATCATTTGACACGTTCAGTCAGGGAGAAACACACAAGTGATCACAAACAAAACCAGCGCCAGGTTTGTTTTGTCCCTGAGGAAATTATATTACAAAAAGAAAAAGTGCCAAATGAAGGAAGGTTACAAAAATGCTGGACTGATCCCCTGAGCTCAAACTGTCAAATTCCTCCCGCATTATACAGTATTCAAATTATAACAGCCACGTAATATTATGAACCATATTAATATGCATTGTTATGCATCATGCATTTGGAGTAATTCCATTAAGTATTCTTAGGCCAAGCAAAATGTTCCAGCTCTAGCTTTTGTAAATATGAATCCTAGTCTTGGTGTCAGAAAGACTTATCTGTTGCCTAACAGTTTTCCTAAGCTATAACAAACAGCCTTGTTTTGAGTTTGACTGATATCAGTGGGTTTAAATGGGGTTTTTTGGTTTGATTTTTTTCAACAATGGAGATATAGTGCAGTCGTTTAGATGTTCCAATACGTTTTCTAAGTTAATGTTTTTCTACAGTAATAGATACAAAGCCCATTATAAATTATGTAGACAATAAACATAACATTGATATTTGTGAATTGAAGTAATACCCACAATAAATAACCATAGACCGAGCGTTAAATTTGAATTAAATACTGTCTGATTCAAAATATTAGTAATTGTTAAAATATATAAAATGTCATGATGTGTGTTTTATGTGTTTATCTATTTATGGAAAGGTTAGAGACACGGGGAGCTGCAGTTCACTTTTCAGACAGCAGGTGTTGCACTGCTGCCATTTCGGCTCACCACGACCAAAAGCAGACAAAAAAGGTTTTGTAATTTGTGATCTCTGTGTAGCAGAGAGAAGGGGTAAAACAACGACACACACACACACACACACGCAGAAAGATATAGTGGTATGTTTTTAGGATAGTGTAATGTCCCTTTTGCATATGCAGGGAAATTGCGCTTTTCTTTAATTGAGTGTTGTGAGGGTGTGTGTGTGTGTGTGCGTGTGTGTGTAATGGCTAACCACCACCACAAAAAACAGCATGCTGTGTTCATTACGGCATCCAAACTTTTGATTTACCACTTTGGCAAAAGCCCAAACAGTGAGACAGAGGAAAGAGTTAGGGAGCCAGAGTGGGATGAAAAAAAGTAATTAGTATGTGTTGGAGACAGACAAGGAGGTGGTTCCTTGCTAATGAGGTCTCCTGTGATGAATGTGTGAGAGCTTCACTAAAATATTGATTAGTGTGTAATGAAGCAGAGCAGACAGACTCCATCCGACACTGAGGAGAGACAGACAGTGAGACGGGGTAAGTACAGTATGTGTTTACCGTACTTGTGTATGTATGATCTCTTACCTTCACTTAGTGAAGTGAAAGAAACTATGTGGCCATAGGTATGTGGACAGCTTCAACATGCTACACATTTATGACAGTCTTTCCTGTGGATTTCCACAATAACAGTGGCACCAGAGTTTAACGCACTTGCAAAATGGGTGACCAGCAACACTGTCCCCATTAAATCCATCAGTGGTGAGATGTTCTTATTTATTTGTGAATATATTAATTAGAAAGTGAAAAAAATTCACGTACCTTTTTTCACAGCATTGAATAGTGGTCAGGCTGACGGTCAGTTTTGATACAGTATGTTGTCCAAAAAAAAAAGCATAGTACGGTAAGACCTCAAAAATGAACAATAAACGTCAAAGATGCTAATATTAAAAATGATGCAAAATTAGTTAGTGACTGTCGCTATAGTATGTTATAAACCAGAGGTCAGCAAACTCCAATACAATCCAATAATATATTTAAATTGGTGGTATTCATTTCATGTTTTTTGTCCTGCGATAGTTGGTACCGTCAGATGGACCAAATGTGGCCTTCAATCCAAAGATTCTGTGAGTTTAATAATGGCAGAAAACAATGAATCTTCCTCATCCTCCTCTTCTTCTTCTGTTATTTAATGGCAAAAGAACTTCAGAGAATGAAGCGTTTGCATAACGATTTTACTGAAGGTGATTTTTATTTCAAAAGTACTGAGTACCAACATGGGGTTAATCTGCCTTAAGTATAAATCCACATACAGAAACAACGACAGCTCTTTCCGTGCCATAAACAGATACTGAGTGTAGCTTTGCATAACACACCCACTATGTTGTAGCTTTAAGATTTTCCTTCATTGGAACCAAGGGACCTGAACCAAAATTGGCCAGAAACCAAAAGTACACATGGGAGTACTTTTAGCCAAATAGTGTATTAGCAGTTGATTAATGGCATCAATAGAAATCCTGTTAGTGGTGTCATAGTAACTGATGGATTACTGCACAGATGTACAAACAGTTTAAACAGTACAAACAGTATATGGAATCTTCTGGGAGTGCAGTGCTCATAAACTTTAATCACCTTGAAGGCAAACAACAGGTTAGGGTGTGATGACACTCCAGCTTCCAACCAGTGGCTCTCACCCAGTGCTGCTGCACCTCATTAGATGAGGTTTGCATATATATACTTATATACTTCAACAGCATATCTACTGAAGATGTGATGGATCAGTGAGTGGGCTTACCGGGCTCAGGCCCTCCTCCCATAGGCCCTGTAATATAGTTGTAAAATGCAAAATATGAGATACAGAAAATATAGACATAAACATAGACCAAAACAAAGGCAAGAAGTGGACCAACGCGAGACACATGAGGGAACGCATTGCAAAATTAAACAGGAAACAAAATGGAAACGAGATACAATAATGTGACAAGGAGGGAAAACTCAAACACAACTGAACAGCAAGGTTACACAGAAAGAAACAGGAACAGATGAAGTGTTTTAAAAAAAAAACTGGGTTTATACACTGTTCAAACAATTTTCATTTTATAGAAATCAGCCGTGATTCCTACATTTTATGAACACTGTGATAAAATAAATGAATCATTGATGCAAATTAAAAACTTATTGTAAACAATCATATTTCACCAGGTAAAACACCTGAGTTAGTTACCTTTGAGTCAATGAAATAACTATCTCGCTGTGTAAACATGAGAAATGTTTCCGTGAGACATAACTATGAATAAAATTCAGCCAAAAACCCACCCAGAGTGCTTTAGAGGGAATAGCACATTGTGGGAATGGAAAACCAGTCCGTGAGAAGATTTCTGCCCAGTCTCTGCGTCTCTTCTCGCCGTGGGCCCCGATCCGCTCCACGGTGTCAGCTCTCTAGAATCTCATCCTGACAAAACAGACATTTCCTCACATTCTGTGGTCTCTGTATTCCACACACAGCTGACGTCTAAAAAAAAAATAAATAAAAAAACCCACTTCACAGCTGTCACGCATGTGGGAGTGTTTGCGGTGATGGGAACAAGGTGAGGGCCAGGGAGTTATCTTTGGAAGGCAGGTTGTAATAACTCCGGGCTGGCACTGACACACAAACCGTGTGTGATGCACACTTCACTGCAGACAGAGTGGAGTAAGATGCGCAGGCCAGCATGTGTGTAATAGAAATAGGTGCGGGGGGGATAATGTCCAGCGGCTGGCTAACCATGTCTAGCGGGAGGAGACAGAACGGCATGGTTAGTTCTGACTCTGCCAGTCGGTTGCTTGAACATCTGTCATCCACTGGCCATCTGAGCCCGTCGGACCACAAACAGGCCTAACACAAATAACATCTGTGTGTGTCCGCGTCCATGTGTGCGTATGTAAGTCAGCTGCGACTCCACAGTGGCTAAGTGGGGGTGGTTAACCCTAACCACCACACTGCGGTAGTGCATTACTACCAAATAACACATGAGAGTCGTAGGTTTTCACCAGTCTGCAGGATTTATAGTATCCAAGCAAACTAACTAGCCATGTTGTATTATAATGGGAGAATTTTATATACAGGGGGTCCTCGTGTTACGACGGAGATCCGTTCCTGAGAATGTGTTGTAACCGAATTTCTACGTTAGTCGGAACATACATTCATTGTGCCATTGTGCATACATTGTGCCACTAGATGTCGCTATAACACCACCCTACAATAAGAGTTTACTGTGGTGAATTGCGTTTTGTCACCGTAGGGGTTGATATCGCGAGTGTAATGAGCATTTCCTTTAGATTTCTGATATCAACCGTGTAGACCCTGTGTTGTGAATAAACCTACGGTATTGCCATGATCCTGAACCCATCTGTGTCCGTGTGCATCTCCTTACCGGCTGCCGGCAGAGTAACCTAGCTGTATTGTGGAGGTGTTGGAGAGCCGGCAGGTGCGCTGAGAGACAGAGAGACGCTCACCAACTAGTTCCCATGTGAAGTCTGTACGTATTTACGGGGCAAACCGCTTAAGCCGAAACAAGGAAGTTCACGGGAGATGTGTCGTAACCACGAAAACAACGTTTTCCTCGTAACACGATTATGTTAATCATTATGTTAATATATAAGCATTAGTTCACTTTATAATTTAAAAACTGTTACAAATGAGCTGTAATTACATATATATGTTGTTTGTAGCCAGACCAACACAGACACATCAGAAAGGCTCAGAACATTAATGCACAGCACCAACGTCCACCAATGTCTGAGTCATTTTAAATGATAAAAAAGATTTTCCTAATTGAGAGCCATGTTGTATCATTGGGGCAGAGACATCCAGGAGTCACAGGGACGCCCTTCTTCACGGGGCCAGCTGTAGCTTATGTGCAGGACAAAAACACTGTGAAGCAAAATATGCATTTGTCCAGCAATTATGACATTGGCCTAATTTTACAGGAGCATTATTGACTTTTGTTCAAACTGGGGCCCAGTGGTAACAGCTGTTTCCCAACTTCCTGAACAGGCCTAACGTTATTCTTTCACTGGCAGCGTTTCATTCTCCACATTAGAGTAACTTGTCACGATCACACCTTCCCAATTTGGAAATAACCATACGCTGTGCAAAGAACACGATTAGACAAAATGATACATAATACATTTCCATCGAAGACGTGCCACAGAGGTGAGTTGTCAACTACAGCCACTTTTCCGTTTTTCCACGAGTATCTGTAGAATAGTTCAGGCTGCCTCATCTGCATGTCATTATGGAAAGGTCAACTGGTGGACTTTCTGCAATCCCCATCCCACCTCCAGTTCAGATCCTCGGAACCTGTTTTCTTCTTTATAAAACAAGAAGATGATCCACCACTATTTTTCCATCTCAATGTTCCAGCAACAACAGTATCCTGACAGTCCCTGACGAGATGAAGTCTTGGTTTGATTGTGCACGTTTTCCCTTTGTTTACCTTAAACACCCTGAACGTCAGGTGACACGGGGATAACGAAGGTGCTGCTAAGATGTAATTAATCTTTTCTGACTTTCTGTGGGCGACAGTGCGAGTGCTCTGCCCAGCGTCCATTAAAACACGCAATCCTGACACTCCACAGACGATGATGAAAACAACAGGAGGTTCAGTAATCAGCCGGAGGATGATGGTCTCTTCTCGCTCATTCAAATGCAAGCAGTGCCGCTGAAGAATGGCTTTGCCCAAATGATTTGCATGAGGGTTTTCATATAGAAAGTGCACGCTTACCGTAATTTGGTTTTTAAGTGCCGGGTATGAAAAAAGCAAAGTTGATTTTACTTTGCAGACTTTTGTGCAGACTGGATGGAGCATGACGAGCTGAAATCTACAAACCCAATATCTGGATTAATGGCAAATGATTGCAGCAAAAGATTAATCTTGTGTATCAGTGGTTTAGATTAGCAACACAATTCAAATCTATGTAAACATGCAGGGTGGTTATCTTAGCTTAGCTTATCTTAGCATATCAAGTAAACAATGAATAGAACAAATTCACATATGCCCATAAAAGATTAGTGGTTGCAATTCACATTTTGTCATTTCACATTCATCAGACTTCAACAGCTGCTCGTAATGGCTTCATAAATGAATCAGGTGGCGTTTTATTTCTCTCCGAAATTGTTCTCCGGATTAAAAACGCTCATGTGATCAATCAAACGCACAGTTCTGGAGGGAAGTGACTGCAATTACAGAACGTACGCGATGCAAAACCGCCCTGAAAAGGTCATTGTACAGTTTTGCGCGGTCCGTTGGTAAGTTAGCGGACGGGATATGTGCAGTGGGAGGTGAGAGCTCCTGTCTGTGCCTGTGCTTTAAAGTAACTACCCACAAAACTGCAGAAGAGTTGTGGTGCCGGCTGGGAATCATTATCCGCTGCTGGAAGCTGCTGCACGGATGTCAGGAGTTAACATCCCGCCCCTGCTTCACACATACCCTCAATAGATTGATTTGTTTTTTTACAGTACTGGGACACGGGGGAGCAAAGTGTCGTGTTCACCACCGTAGTCATAAAACGCGTAATAAACACACAGTCATTGGTTTGTTACTTTCATCCATTGGTGACAGTGGATCTCAGCAGGATGAAGAATCAATTAGATATCTGCTGAGTCACGTTAAATAGTCGCGTCTTGCTGTGTCATGTTCTTCTGGCTGGACCAGATAAGCACAGGCAGTTTTCCCGTTCAGGCCCTGTCATATCTCTCGAGCGCCATTCCCCGGGATCATTTACCTGTTTCATTCCTTTCCCCTGAGACTTTTTCATCCGAGAATCACCGGACATAAAATGCAAATGGCTCCCAGTGATGAGACTGGCTGGTGTTCAGGAGCGAGGGCAATCATATCCTCCATTGCCAGCCACTCCCGCGTCTGAACGACTGTCATCGACAGAGCCCGCAGCGGGAAACGCGCGCACACAGACCGTGCCACATTCCTTCCCCTTTTTTGGCCACATCGCCCTGCGACGCAACACAAAGTGCAGCTCATTAGTTACACCATCGGAATCAAACAGCAGCCACGGATGTTGATGCTTTCAACCAAATACGGTGGTAGATAAGTCCAGGTACGTTCACAGGCCTGAGGCGCGTCCTCTGTTTACTTTGACTCCAAGTTACACACATAAGTGGTGATAGTTTATCATAGTTTTAAGGAGAAAACCCAGGGATGAAACTGACAGCAGTGGAATAGATACAACAATGTAAAAAGCAGTAACCATGGAAACAAGGAAACCTGTTCTGGATGCAGACACTTAGCCATCACCTCATTGTAGACTGATGCGACACTGTGTCACACAGAATACAAAGTGCTGCGACCTATTGACCTTTTACATTTTTATCAGGAGATGTTCAGCCCCCTGTCGATGGCACATGGCTCCGCTAATGACTCACATCCGCCTCCCTCAGGACGGCTGCTTTGACAGAGGCCAAGGTGTGAGCAAAACAATACCCCACTAACTCTGTTCTTCCGCTCTTTAATAGAGGAGCCATATTAAGGGTTGTAATGACAAGCTTAAAGACATGAACAGCACGCAGCTCCAGCTTGTGTCGAAAAGAACATTCCAGCTATAATCCCAGCTGCTATTTCCATCATCTAAAATATTATATTTATAGGTCGATCTACGGTTTATTTTAAATCAAGTCAATTTGGACACCGGGGGCAGAACATGCGAGGAAAGGAAATGAAGGCAATTGTTTTATAATGCGGCCACAGAACAACATTTGACTGTTCTTATGTGTTAATGGGTAAAGAACTGTCCCCAGGCACATTCATGCAAAACGTCAGAGGCAGGCAAAGCGGAGAAAATGTGACTTTATTTTAAAGATGCATTTAGACTTAAATGTCAGGCCAGTTTAAAACAAATAAGCCTTAAGTGAAAGGGAACGCTGTGTTGTTGTTTTTTTTGTTTCCGTTTAGCTCGCCGCATGTATCACAAAGACGCATTAAGGCTGTTTAGAGAGGCTGAAACGTGTTGCCGCAAACATCGTGGTCCAGGTTGAATAGATTCGCCTCTGTCTCTGTTAGAAATATAAAGAAATTGAATTTGGTCGTCCGTGGCTTCATGCGCCAATAAAAAAACTCATAAATGACCCAACTGCAAATTCAAAGGAAACAACAGAGCTGATTTCATCCATCTATGTTTCCTTAAAACGTCTTTGTTTCTCACTTCAAGTATATATGAAAACATATATACATACACTGATCCAAACACACTCGGAGGTCTGTAGAGATTTAACACTTTAAATTAAGAAATTAAGTTAATAAAGTAATTATTGCATGGAAAATATTAAATATTTCACGTTTCGCCTGTAGCCAGCTAGTGTTACCACAGTCCAACATTAGTATGTGGTGTGTGTGTGTGGTATCCTGAAGAATGTTGTGTGTGAATTCAAATGTCTCAAAGGGCGCAGCCTCATAGAAGGAGCTGAATAGCTCTCATTCCTTCACATACAAACATTAAATCGTGTTATAGTCAATTGAGAACAAATTGTTCATAGTTAACGTTGCCGACAGATACTTTCCAAAGCCTGCTCCATACTGCCAGTGCATTGCGTGAGTAATCCATCACTCAATGCCTTTGTTGCCAGTCTTTATTATTATTGTTGCGGCTGAAACCATGACTTAAGGGAAATCATTTTTAAAGCTCAAATGTTTAAGTTAATAAGGGATTTGGATTTTTGTGAAATGTTTCCAATTGTTCAATAAAATAACAAAAGTGCATAAGATGAATTCACTTTCTTGGGCGGAGGTGTGAGGGGGAGGGGGTAGGGCCTATTATAACCTCTTTCATATATTTATATATATATATATATATATAAACACAATGGGCGCAGCTCTTGTCTATAGCAACATTATCACATTATCACCACCACCATCGCCCGCAGTCGGTTTGGCGGCAAAGGAAAGAAGTGGTAGAAACACAATCAATATGGAGACAGGCTTTTGTCCAATAAAGGATTTAATTTGGGCAAAGTTTTTGGACCAATAATACGTAAACAGCCATTTATGTAGCATATAGCACATTTAAGGATCCAGGAATCACCGATGTCAGTATTCATTGAGCCTTATTAAATATTGAGAGGGAAAGTGCTGTAATGTGTTTGGGTAGCTGGTGAAAACATGGCTTCCCGCTGGAAAAGAAAACTACTCCGACCACATTGTCACCACAGGAGGGGAGAGCTGCCAGAGTCCACAAAGACCAGAGCCGAGGGCTCCTCTCCCTGCAAAGCAACCAGCTACTGGAACCAATAACTCCACAGCCTCCAACCTTAACTCGTACAGTAATGAGATCATGCCTCATCGTTTATGAAAATAGCTTCCAGGCCAACAGTAAATTGTTTTTTAACATGGTCAGATTAAGTCGATTAAAAGCCAAGTGCATAGTGTATCCTCTCTCAGCTGCAGTCACCAAAATATTACCACGACAATATAAGGCAAATGCCAGTGTCGGACATCTGCGAGTTGTTCATGCGTTTCGAACGAAGTTGTCGTTGAGTCATTAATCACTTCAGCCTAATTACATTCAACAGTTTAATTGTGCAAATGGAGTGGCAGCTGTTTTAGAGTTCTTTCCCGGGATTGAGTAAATCCAAGCGAAACTCAGCGTGACATATTTCTCAACGTCGCATTACGACAATGCACACGATGCATTACGACAACGCACACGATGCATTCTGACTTCTGACGCCCAGGTAATTATCGTGCCTCGTCGAGGCAGCTGAGGGAATTTGTGTGATTTGCTGCAGCTTCCATGTGAATCTTTACGTAACGGCGTACCCTGAGGAAAACTGAGGGAGGAGATATAAACCTCCAGCAGTGACCTCCTTCAGAGGAGCTGCAAAGCTGCACGAGTAATTTTTGCTGTTTTCAACAAAATGCATTGTGATTTCAAGTGAGGCTTGCAGCAAAAAAACAAGTGCATCACATCATTAGAATTAAGTGTAGTTTTTCACTAATCTCTTTTCACTCTGTCGTCGCAGTCTCGTCTGTATTAATGGAAAACCAAAGGTAACAGGGTTCAGTGTCGCTGACTCAGTGTCTGGCTATATCGGGTTGATAAGCAATATGATTACCTTGGTCCACTAATAGCTCCTGTATGTCCACTGATGTTATTAGGCATTGTGATAAATGCAAACCCCCACGGTTCAGCCATCATTTTGGTTCTGTACGTTAACTTCCTGCTGCATGGACCAAATGGACTGAAATTAAAGCAAACACTAAATTGCCCTGACAGGGAAAATGGACCTTGAACATTTCTATGTCTCCATCATTGCAGCTGTTGTTATTTTGGATGAGGGGTCACGTCTGACCTTTCTGAGGAGGCGGGATGACAGAACCACAGGGGCCTAAAATCCTTCGCGTGTTTGAGCTATACATTTTTAATGAGAGTTACGAAAGTTATAAAACTCTACTCAACAACAACAACAAAACTATGTTCGACAAAACTTTTTCATTTTCACCAAGAACAAAACCTGCCTTTTCCATTATGTTCTACATAATCATTATCAATACACTAGCAGTGAGTCTTCATCGAGCCACTGAATCCAACACTGACTGTATGAGCTCTGACTCGAAATTAGAGAGTTAGAAAAATAAAAACAGTGATTTTTGCCATATACTGTAAATTTTGTCTTATTTAAACAGAGTATTTACCGTTATGTTAAAAAAAACAAACACTGATGCATAGCAGGACAGGAAAAAACAATCTTTGAATATTTAATTATTTGCTTCTGGACCAAATGAAAGAAATAGACTCTGTGTTTTGGTCTGCCAATCACAAGGCTCACTCTCATCCTTATATGTGTTTAAGACGCGCTCCCTCTTGGCTTTACAGCCTGTTTGTGTGAAGATCAGTGTTTTGGCTGGCTGCAAGAGGCCCGGGGCTGTAGCAGAGAGGCACGTAGTCTCCACAGTCAAACCTCAAGAGAAAAGCCAAAACGCTCCAATGGTCCATCGCACAAACTTTTCCATAACGTGAAACCATCGCTCATTCTCTCGATATTGTCATTGGTCCAAACCTAAGAGATCAGCACTGAAACCACCCACTGAGCAACAGACAACAGAATGCGTCACCAGAGAGAGTAAGCGAGAGGTGTATCTGCTGGCGCCAGGTGATTAAACCAGGAAGCTGCAAATTTCTTTCTTTTTTTCTCCTGCAGTTATAATTAATATAATTTTCATGGATTTCTGTTCCACACATTTGGTTCTAATAAGAAGACTTAAAAAAAAATCAAATAAAAAGAGGTACGCCAGCTCCTGCTCTGTTCTCTGTCATCAGGATCTTCAGTTTGCAGCACAGCCTGTCAAGAGCCGGCCCACGTTGCCATGACAAGTTGTGCAAACTGCAGACATCGACACTAAAAAAGCAGAGGAGGATCAGCTGATACACATGGGTAATAAGGACGAGGTCCATGGCCACAGTGCTCCGGTTTGCTGCACCATATGAAGATGGCTCTGTTTGTTTTTGTCATTTCGTGCAGCGAGCCATTACTCAGTGCTGACGTCCACTTGAGTCAACTCAATTCAAGTGTGAATCACTGGGATGTTTGTTTGCCCCACTGACTCTTATCAGACCCATGACCAATGTGTTAATGCAATGCAATTAAATAATTAGGGTTTTATAGTTTATGCATAATATACGGGATATTCAAATATGATGACGCATATATAATGTATAGATCATACTGTGTGTAAAAGTAAAATCAAAAGCTCAACACTGCTAACTTTCAATTGGTATGTTATCAGTTTTGTATGAACAGAAAATAAGTTATGGCTTGTTTTCGGTGGAATTCCATGGATGGTGCTTGGTTCAAATTTTAAATAAAAGGCGCAAAGCACTTTTTACAAATTATTTTCCCTTTTGTGATATTAAACTTCCAACATCTGGTGTGAGAATTATTCCCGCCGTTTTAAAATCTCGGATTCTGTTTTCGCCGTCAGGACTTTTCCGCAAGCTTGAGGTTATTTTTCCTCTCGTTCCCAGAAACAAACCGAGAGGATATAAGAAAGGGGCTTGTTTTAATACCCGCGTGTCTTTGTGTGTGAGCCTCATTAACATCATTCAACATGTTCCCAATGGATGTTCTCCATCATAGCGGTCAGTCTGTATGCTGTCACTGATGGAGTGTCTGATAAAGTTAGACATGAACTAAAACCTACATTGAAAAGAAGGGGATTCGCATATGGAGCGCTATACTATACGTCTTAACCACAGTATGCCAATTATGCTGCTGTTTTCCTGAGCTCCTTAAACAAACACAACAATCACTGTCTTACCATTAGTTGATGATGTGCACAGGTTTAACAGGATTATGTAACCATCAACTACAATAAAGCCCACACAGGAACCCACAATGTCATAATATCCATCACAAGAGATGATAAACATAGATAAATTATTGCCCACACACATTAAAATCACACCGGTGACACCAGTCAGAAATGTATTCTTCAGCTTTACACATGAAAAATCGAAACCCCGACAACAGCAATAACATCGCTCGAGCACTGACATCGATATTGGCAGTAAGTAAACACCGGGGTATGGAGGAATATCAGGTCTCTTTCAGGCTGAGCATGATGAATGGTGTATCACGGAGAGGTAGTACTTGGGAAATCAGTAATACTTGGAACAATACGGAATTGTAAGAGGCCAAAAACCCAGATACTGCTGCTCAACCAAGAACTCACAACAATTTTCTCCGAATTCAAGAGACAGAACTTTTTCATTTTCAGAAGGATGTTGGTTCTCGAGCCCCTGTGGTTTCAAAAACTGCTGATTGGCCACATTAAAGAGCACTCGTATTGCATTAACGACCTTTACGTGCTGATGGATTAATAAGCCAGTTTTCGATTTTAAAGCTGAATCGCTGAGATCATTATTTTTTATTCTTATATACAGAAAATGACACACGGTTCTTTCAGAATGTATGAAACAAGAAATTGTTTTGCATTTATAAAGCTTTTTTTTTCTAAACCACTTCTATATCACTTCCCATTAACAACTGAGGTTTTGACCAAGGTCATGAACTGGAGGAGTCAAATCAAACCATTGACCCCCTGATTAATGGATGACCCGCTCTGCCAATATCAATAGTTTCTGCATCAATTCCAACAGATAAACAGTACTGAGAAGTGAGTACTGAGAAATTACCTGGTGCCAGAGTTAACTCTTAACTCTGATCAGCTGATCAAAACTTAGGACAGCTACAGTCCAGTTACAGGACAAAATGCAAACATAGCAATTTCTTCGATTCATGCAACTGTCATGAGGTCTTCACCTGCCTGGAAGAGAATAATTCACTTCCAGTTGAGGCAATTGCAACACCAGAGAAAAGTTTCCCCTTAAAAAAGGAGACTGGAGAACATTTTGGACAGTTTTGAATGAACTTCCTGTCAAACACACAACAGTCCATCTCCCAGTATCATGGCTTCCATGCATCACAGAGAGTTATCGATGAAAAGATCTGCGTAGGAAGTGTTTTAATAGACTCACTCGGCCTAAACTCTACTAACTATTATGCCGCTATTCAAAGCAGGTCAATTGTCTGAATGTAGAACTGTCACAGTTATTATCTTGCTTTTGTATTCTGTTCAAATCGGTCTATCAAAGATTTAAAGTAAAGTGGAATTTTACTGAATAATATAATCTTCATTGAAATTTAAAACAGAAAGAATGACTTTTTCAGCAGGGTACAACGGTCTACAATAAATGATTTAGTAGCTCTGACATCACTTTGACTTGAGTTTTAAAGCAGATTCCAGCAGCGCATTGTGCACAATACAAAAGCCCTGCACTAAAACATTGAAATGCAAATTATGATTTTATAATTTAAAAAAGCATTGACACATTTAAATCCGATTTAAACATATTTTTTTAAATCTCTGAATTCTGTATGTCTCTTCAAAAGTTCTGATACACAGACACACACACAATTGAAGTAATTTAAGTACATCATCGCTATAGTAACTGGTCAACTTCCTTCGAAAACATACAAAAACCAAGCTATCTCCAGAAGCTCCTCTCATTAGAACTAAATACAAAAACATCAGGCGGTGTAAATTTATTCTATAGGCTTGTGGGGGGAAAAACACCCAGACAGGTCAATGAGGCCCGAGTGGATCATTTTCCTGATTTCCTAAAAGATAAAATGTGCTCCGGTGATACCTAAATTAAAAATAAATTAGCATTAGCATTAGCATTTAAGTAAATTCAGTGGAAGTGCTAAGCATTTTCATTCGTATTTGTTACAGCACTACTATCACAATTCTGTTCCTCTTAAACAATCAGACACACAGACTTAATACACCACCTGGTGGTCAAACTGTACTCAATATCATCAAGTTAAAAAGGTAGTGCTCAAAACAGAGACCACACTGAGCATCATAGCCGTGGCGGATGCAAGTGGATTTTTTTTCAATCCGCTGAGGTCAGCGACTTCAGATTATGGAAGTGCAGTATTTCCAGAACTTCTATTGTTCATAAAAGAATAAAGCACCTTAAGCTATTGCAGCCATCCTGTCGTTAAAGTGTTATACAACTAAAGTCTCTAAAAACATTTTTTTTTAAAATTTAAAATCCATTCCGGTTTGATGTTTTGTATTAATATTTATGGCTTTAACTTTCTGTCTTACTAAAAATTGCAAACACCATGAAATTCAACCAGTGAGATATCAGAAGAGATCCCATGACCTCTACTGGTCAACAGCAGTAAAACCAGATGCCATCTAAATAACATAAGCTTACTGCATATCCAACATTTTGCATAAAGTCAACAACAAGCCCAATGTAAGAACATGTAAGAGATGGATAATATGAGGATTTCAACTTTAATCACATTAATATTTCTATGAGCATTATACAGACTCAGCTCTGTCATCCATTTGACTACAAACAGTATCTGGCTTTTTTTTTTTAACATAGGGAATTGTAACCATATCCCTAAAACATAATCTTTCCTTCTGAGAAGATATAAACACACGCATAGATTGATCAACTGACATACCTGGCACACAGGCCAGTATTTCTGTAGCTTGTTTTGCTACACAAGTATCAGACAAACACGTGAGCAGACACATGGACATGCACACAGTGGGGCGGCCATATGTGCAGGCTTCTGTGTGCCTGGGAAGTTCAGTCTGAGTTGTACCGCCCCACATGACACTGCTGAGAGACAGTATGAATGTCAGAAGGCATTTCTTTGTTTCTTTTACCCTCGAGATCCCCTCTTCACCGTCATGTAAAAAAAGAAATAATCGAATGAAGGACGAAGTGCATGAGCAGCAAAGTGGTGAAAGAGCGGACATGAAGATCTATTCTAACTCCACGGTTCCACCTGCAGCCTCCAGGGCTGCTTTCAGTTTCTCAGCCTCTTCCTTGGATACATTAGCCCGGATTTCTTGGGGAAGAGACTCCACTAGTTTCTTGGCCTGATTCATGGAAAAAGAAAATATGCAACAACTTAATGTGTGTACTTAAATGACAAGAGCTATAACTCTGTAAGTCATTCTGCAACAATGAATGTTTAATGTATAGTAATAACTTTGCAAGAAACGTTGTATTATTAATAATATTATTAATTCTCATTATTATAATTAACATGTGCTCACAAGAAAGCAGTAATTATTAAAAAATATGTATCATATAGATTTATTGTACAAGAACAGCACTACTGTTTACATTCAGTACTCGAAAACATTTCTGCATCTAAAGCCTACACACAGGTCCTTCAGATGACCTTGACAATTGGACCGAACAATAATAATGAGACTTACCTGAACCAGATTCAAGCCCTGGATACAGTTCTTCACTTCTTTTATAAGTTTGACTTTTTCTGCCGCTTTTAATTCTGTCAATTTTACTGTGAAGTGAGTCTTTTCCTTCTTGGCCGGTGCCTCCTCCTCCTCCTCTGTGCCCTTGGTTCACATGGAGAAAACAGTTTGAAAGTTTCAACACTTTGCCATGAACATGACTATGGATCAAAAGGGGCGTTCATTCATCATTTCAGTCGATTTCTTAATTTCTACTTGTGGTGGTGTTATAGTACGTGATGTTAATAGTAAATAATAATGCCTACCTGAGCCCCAGGAGCAGATGCAGTCATTGCTCCCATTGGCATCATCCCAACATCCTGAATGTTCAGAGTTTTCTGCCAACAAGAAAATAATAAAATAATTACTCACCATGATAAATCAGGTGGATTTTAAACTTCTAAATCAGCACTTGAGGTTTTTACACAAACCTTTAAGAGCTCGTTGAGGTCTGACACCTCTAGCAAGGTGAGGCTGGCTATGTCACTGACCAGCTGTTGGATCTTGGGGGAGTACTGTTTTGGGGCTCCATCTAACGGAGGGCTGGCGATGACATCTGATTGCGTGGCTGGACTGGTCTTCAAGAGTCTCAGAGCACATAGGGCTGGCGTCTGCCGCTGAAGCTGTTGTCTGGAAAATAAAAACAGATACACTCAACGGCAGGATAGAGGTTCATCTCCAATCTAGAAAAGACTCAGAGTGAGAGAACATCTGCAGATCACATCTGGCATCAGAGACCATTCAACCAATACAGCTTCATTGATTCCCCAGACTTCCGGTAAAAGCAATTCTTGATTGATGTTCTAATGTGGGGGAGTTTTTTATGCCTGACGTGCAATAAACATATTACAGAGATACATTTATACTGTAGGTACTAATGTACAACTGTATTAGTACATATGTAGTAAAATACAAATATATGCAGCAATCATATTTTAGCCCGTTGAGCAATAAGAGAGTAATTTCAATGTTTATGTTTAATTAGAGTCCAGAACTTTGCCCGGTAAACACATGCACACAATGAACGTGACAGATACAGTTGGTGGATGGGGTGGACACGTGACCCACAAAAACACGAAATTAAATTCACTCGACAGTGACCTTGTCTGTCAGAGGCAGAGCTGACTGATAGAGACTGTTCAGAAGCTGTAAAAATAAATCAAATGCTTTACAAACTAGATTAATACAATGATAAAATGTATATCAAGAGTAAGATTTTGATTT
This sequence comes from Trinectes maculatus, assembly GCA_016785345.1. NCBI lineage: Eukaryota > Metazoa > Chordata > Actinopteri > Pleuronectiformes > Achiridae > Trinectes > Trinectes maculatus. Next base: position 253,793 of record JAFBJQ010000359.1, on the reverse strand, counting down.
AACTCGGTCGTTGTTTTACAGGGGAAGCCAGTGAGGGAGCATTAACCGCCGGGTGAAGTTAGCAAGCTAACGCTGGCTAACTCGCTCAACTCACGCCCGCGTAACGAAAAGATTTTTGAAGATACACACAGAACACACATTTTGTATTTACACATGCCACACAGACAACCGCACGCTTAACGACCGAATCGCCCGCAGCGGTCAGCGGCTCTCTGTCCTTGAAGGAGCAGGCAGACCGGTACTAATGTACCGTTACCGCTGCACCGCTTTTACGTGACTACCTGATGCCCGCTCCAAGCACGCTACGTACCGGTGTGTGACCGCCGCAGCCCGCAGTGCGGTCCGGAGGCAGCGTCTGGTGCAGTACATGGTTCCCGTAAATTGTTTTCGGTTGTCCCGGTATGTCCCCTCTCAAAAAACAACACAAACCACCTGCCCGTCTCTTTCCAGACCCACTGCCTCAAAAGCACATGGCGCCTGACCTACCCAGAATGCACCGCGTGAACTATTAGAGAAACTACAGAAGCCCAGGAGGGACACACAAAATAACTATGTACAGTACATGTATTGTAAATACACATACAAGAGAATGCGATACACAATACTGAAACGATTGTATGAGGTAAGACAAACATTAAAAAAAAATAATTTGCATCATAAATTGTTGAATTGTTACTTTATAAACCTCAAAAATAAGTTAAAACTAAGTCATGTAAAATTATAAAATTATACAGTATATATATATATATACAGAGTATATATATATATATATATAGTCTGTGTGTCTCTTTACCTGGGCTGGACACTGGGGAGGAGGAGCACAGAGAGAATCCTCTTAACCAGGTAATCTCTGCGACCATCTGCTGTTAACAATCATCCACCACATCCAGCCTACACCAATCTATCATTTCCCAGCTAATTTCTTTCAACCCGTGACGGTAAGAGAGAGGGGCAATCAATGCATTGGCTGGCGACACCCAGTAACAGAGTGACATGTCCTGTTTTTGTCCTTCAGACCATGCTGTTGTCTCCTCAGGCAGAGAGGAACTGGGAGTGTCTGTGTTCAGTACTTGAAGGTGTATTGGAGGACCAGTCCCACAAGAAGCTGTTTGCCTTGGAGCTGGGCTCTGGAACAGGGCAGCATGTCATACGCTTTGCCCAGAAGATGCCCTTTGTCACCTGGCAGCCATCAGACATTAAAGAGGAGTCTCGAGACAGGTCTGAGTCGTGAAGAAAAAGATTAGGAGTGAATGTGTAACGTTTGAAATTCAGTGTAAGATAAAGTCTACTCGACTTGTTTGCAGTATCAAGGCATACATTGCTGCAACCCATGCAATGACGATACTGCAACCTGTCCACCTGGATGCCAGCGAACCTTGGGAGAAATGGGCAGGCATTCCTCGTGCCTCATGTGATGTTATTATTGCCATTAATTTACTGCAATACAGCCCCTTCAAAACAGCACAGGTAAGCCTTCACACCTCAAAACAACAGATGTTGAGCCAACATCTGTTGGTTAGTTTATTTGTGAAACATAATTGGATAATTATTACTATGAACTAAAAGTGTTTGTGTTGCTACTTTTCCAAGGGTGTTTTCAATGGAGCAGGTCAGATCCTCAGACAAAATGGCCTTCTTATAACATATGGGGTACGCGTCAATAGTAGTTGTAGTTGAGAATGTGTGAACGTGAAGAATTAAGAAAATGAAAGAACTTCCTTGACATGTTTCAGGTGTATGCTATTAATGGCACCATTACACCAGGCTGTAACGAACACCTGGATGCAGAGCTCCGAAAAATGTGAGTGCTAATCTGTATCATGTAAAGTAGCTCAACTATATTAGGGTAAGTTGCTGGTATTAAGTAGAGCCTGGTGTGTTTTATTCTGTTGTACAGGAATCCAGAGTGGGGTCTTCCGGACATTGATGTACTTAGACAACTGGCCTATGGGAATGGGATGCGCATGGAGAGAATAGTGAGTCACATACTGTCGTTTGGGGTAATTACTCAGTAACTATGATTTTGCTTTTACACCTAGTATGTTTAATTTACAGATAGAGATGGAAGAATACCACAAATGCCTCATCTTCAGAAAATTATAAAAAAGACAAGCTGCACAAAGGAGATTTTAGTATGTTCTTATTTGTATACCATAATTGTCAATTAATATGAAACACTCCATTTAAATGAATAAAAGTTGTCATATCATACACATTTTTCTTTCATTAAAGTCTTTTGGGGGGGGGGGGGGGGGGGCGCAGATAAGTGAAAGTGAAAGCAGGTGAACAAAGAGAACCAGATATTTATTAAATATAATTTTAAAATTACTTTAAAGTCAGACAGGTCGGTAAGACGGAATAACTAAGTTCACAGATGGCAACTGACCAGTTACAGAAATAACAGTTTGGGTGTGTGATAAATACATGCAGCACGTCATGTTCATGCTGCAATCAATTCCACATTTCTGGAGAGCAAAGTACACTTGAGAAATGAATGCCCGCCTGTACTTACTATCCTAATCCATGACTCTTTGAACTAAATGCACACAGGATGCAGCAGCAGCCAATGCTTCATTTTTTAAGGTAGTTAAGGTTCAGCAATATAAAGGAATGCATAATGCAGACTGAGTTTCTGGACTGCCTTAGTATGCATATTTTATTATATTGATTATTTAGTATGCAATATTATATTTAGTGAGGATTAATAAAACCATCCATCTTCTTTTTAATACTCCTTTCACATTGTCTAATCCCTGCCAAAGTTTCATTATCTGTGGAGCCCAAGCAGCGCACAATAAACAAATGCCATAACCAGAAACTATGACGTTTGTGTTTATTTGTCGTGCATACAGGGGATAGAGCTCTTAACTACAACTGGAATGAGAAGCTGTGAGCCTGATGGATATGGAGAGTTTATTTCAGGCCTTTGACTGTGCTTTCGCTCCCAAGACATCATTCTTTTTTCACACACCCATAACCTTTCACAACAGCACATGTCTTTCAATCGCTCCCCAAACTGCAAATATTTAACTTCCATTCCAGAAAATAATTAAGATTTAACATGCTAATTTGTTTTAGAAAAATATGAGACAAAGGATGGTTAATTCTTTTTTCCCCCCCAATTAATATCGTATTTTCTTATTTGTGTTTAACTTTAATATCACTGACTATTTCTGAGCTTCAGTTACAAATGCAATAAGGAAGTACTACACACATGGCAGGTCGAAAGAGGGAGAAAGAAGGTGGAAAGGTTTGGGTTATGGTGTCCTCTCTTGCAGCTTCACCTCACATTCCCATACTTCAGTGGGTCGAGATGCAAGAAGAGGAACAGTTCTGCAACATCATCACAATATTTAACGTTGCCACATCACAGCTAGGTGGAAGGTAGGAGGTGTGTGTCTGAGTGTGAGCATTTCCGGGGGGCATCCTCGGAGTCCAGAGAAGGAAGGGAAAGACCAAAGGAAGAAGGAGGGTGTAGTGTGTCAGACCCTGCAGCATGTGTGCCTTCAGTCGAAGGAGATTAGCTGTGCCTCTGCACTGCCTGGCACAGCCTGGGGGGTCTGCTGCTGTGATGGCGGCTGCTGCTGCTGCTGCTGTGGGCCACCGGGTGGAGCCACCTAACAAGAAAATGAAAGTAACAATAAAATAATAAATGAAGACTGCAGTAGGATGAACAGTAAAACATAAAACTTAAGACACCTGGTGTTAGATTAGGCAATTTACCACAGTGTTGGAAGTGTGACTTACAACTATTACTTGTTTTACATAATTATAACTCACCTGTTGGTACATGGGCTGTTGGCCTGGCATGTACTGCTGCTGCGGGGGCATATTGGGGTCCTGTCCTGGCAATGCTGAAATCATATTCTGCATTCCGTAAGGTTGGTAGCCCATATAACCCATGCCATTTGTGGGGGCAGCCTGGGACATGTGAGGCATATTCTGGGCCTGAGAAACCACATTCTGCACAGGACATAAATTAGTAAGATAATTCTGTATTGTTAAATATTTTGGCAGAAGGATAAACAGTGATCAGAAATAGAAAAAAAAAAAAATCAGACCTGGTAGCCCTGTGTGGGTGTGGGCTGATAGTTGGAGTAGGGTGGACTTGTAGTAGGTGGGACCTGACCAGGAGGGTGAGCAGGCTGCCCATTTGCACCAGCTGCCTGGTACATGTATGCATTAACCATATTTGGATCTGGATAATGACAGTACAACCAGTCACACATTGGGGCTGATTGGATAAGCACAATATGATATTAGATCAAATACAACATAACCAACTGAAATAAAGTAGATAGCTATTAGCTATCAGAACTCTATTCAGCGCTTCGGGAGCATACCTGAATAAAATGAATACAGTGTTAGAACAAATGCATCACTGAATGAAATGAACTAAGAAGCTATTACAACTCCTTAATGTCTGAAGCTATTATTTATACTTTATACTTATTTAAGTACGTAGTTAACCATCTTCTTGTTAACCCCCTCACCTGTGGCAGCACTGGGCATGGCCTGGTACTGTGGAGGTGCACTCTGCCCAGGCTGGTTCATATAGATGTTATGCATAGGTGAACCCTCCACTGAACCAGCAGGGCTGAAGGTGCCTGGGTAGCTGGGTGGAGCACCAGGCTGGTACACCACCCCTCCTGCTACGTTGGGGGGCAATGATTGCATCTGTGCGACATTAAATAAGACATTTCACACATTATGTTAAAGGAGTTATGGAGAGCTAAAAATGGAAAAAAATTGCTTCCCTGCCTATCATGTCTATCAAAAACTGTACATGAACATGTAACATGTATTACTAATATCAATAGCAAAATGGTTAAAACAAATGCCATTGACATGACATACTATTATTTAAATTATTCTACCAATAAGTTAAGAGTGAGATGAGCAGAATGGATGTGGCAGAGGTCAGTGGAAAGTGTGTACCTGGGCATAAGGCAGAGAGAAAGGAGGCATCTGGGCTCTCATCTGGACTGTGTGCTTCTGTTGCTCCAGGCGCATCTGCCTCTCCTTCTCCTGCTCCTGGAGGCGCTGAATGGCCAGCTGTCTTTGTATCTCAAGGTACTCCTACAATTCAGTGACAAAAACATGTGACCCTCGTACACAGTAGTGTCTCAATGTGCATTTTAATTTAAGATCCTCATTTCATTACCTGCTTTTTCTGTCTCATGATCTCAAGTTTTTGTGCCAGCTGGATCTGCCTCTGCCTCTCGGCTTCCTCTGCAGCACGACGCAGCTTCTCTCTGTGTTCGTCGCGAAGTGCGTTGAGTGCTGCTCTAGCATCACGCACCTGAGCCAACTTGTCCTGCAGGCCCTCGTAGTACACTGCCCACGTCATAGTTTAGAAGTTAGCACGCATCAAGACAGAAAAGCAAAGGCACACAAGCACTCACGAAATAGGTAACACAATCGAGACTTGCATTATTATAGACTACAACAAATGCAGAGCTTACGTTCAAACCAGCGCTGCTGTGTTTCTCAGTTATCACGTTGAATCGGCTAATGTTAAGCTACTGTTGAGTGGAAGACCGGCATTTACCTTGTGCTGGCTTCGGATGAGCTGGTCTTGTTGACAAACGGATGCTTTCTGTTGAGATGTTGAAGCATCGATGAAGTGCTGTTGTGGTATGCCAGTTCAATTTTGCAGTACACACACTGCACGAGGTTCTCTGTTTTTTTCAGTTTGAAGTGATCCCACACTTTAGACATTTTTTGCCGTTTTCGGGCGGTCTCTTCGTTGTCCTCCATAGCGCTTTTTGACTCGAGCGTTGCGTGCGTCACTGTTTACAGTCCGTGTAGAACACGACCCCGGGGGCGGAACGCAAGTGACTACTTAAACGAAATTGATGATTAAACGAATACTCGAGGCAAAAAAAAATATTCGAGGATTTTTTGTACTCGAATTACTCGAATTACTCGAGTATTCGTTGCAGCTCTAACAGTGTTAGAACAAATGCATCACTGAATGAAATGAACTAAGAAGCTATTACAACTCCTTAATGTCTGAAGCTATTATTTATACTTTATACTTATTTAAGTAGTTAACCATCTTCTTGTTAACCCCCTCACCTGTGGCAGCACTGGGCATGGCCTGGTACTGTGGAGGTGCACTCTGCCCAGGCTGGTTCATATAGATGTTATGCATAGGTGAACCCTCCACTGAACCAGCAGGGCTGAAGGTGCCTGGGTAGCTGGGTGGAGCACCAGGCTGGTACACCACCCCTCCTGCTACGTTGGGGGGCAATGATTGCATCTGTGCGACATTAAATAAGACATTTCACACATTATGTTAAAGGAGTTATGGAGAGCTAAAAATGGAAAAAAATTGCTTCCCTGCCTATCATGTCTATCAAAAACTGTACATGAACATGTAACATGTATTACTAATATCAATAGCAAAATGGTTAAAACAAATGCCATTGACATGACATACTATTATTTAAATTATTCTACCAATAAGTTAAGAGTGAGATGAGCAGAATGGATGTGGCAGAGGTCAGTGGAAAGTGTGTACCTGGGCATAAGGCAGAGAGAAAGGAGGCATCTGGGCTCTCATCTGGACTGTGTGCTTCTGTTGCTCCAGGCGCATCTGCCTCTCCTTCTCCTGCTCCTGGAGGCGCTGAATGGCCAGCTGTCTTTGTATCTCAAGGTACTCCTACAATTCAGTGACAAAAACATGTGACCCTCGTACACAGTAGTGTCTCAATGTGCATTTTAATTTAAGATCCTCATTTCATTACCTGCTTTTTCTGTCTCATGATCTCAAGTTTTTGTGCCAGCTGGATCTGCCTCTGCCTCTCGGCTTCCTCTGCAGCACGACGCAGCTTCTCTCTGTGTTCGTCGCGAAGTGCGTTGAGTGCTGCTCTAGCATCACGCACCTGAGCCAACTTGTCCTGCAGGCCCTCGTAGTACACTGCCCACGTCATAGTTTAGAAGTTAGCACGCATCAAGACAGAAAAGCAAAGGCACACAAGCACTCACGAAATAGGTAACACACTCACATCGCTTCTCATCAAGCTGGTTGAGGATGTCCAACAGCTGTGGATGCATATTGTTGATGGACTGGAAAAGGGAGAGCACAGAGCTGTCATTGGTGATGCTGCGACCACGCATGTGGTTGCTCTTCATGCGGTTAAGGAAGGTGGTGACGGCATTCTGCAGGGCCTTAAGAAATTGCTCATGGTTCTCCTCTGACTCCCCATTCTGGTACTGCTGCTGAAGGTGGGGACAACAGGAGAGCAAAGAAAAGAAGAGTCATTTATGGTTTGCCTTCTTCAGTTTAGACAGACATTAAACTACTGTCTCTTAAATCTACCATTACCGCTATATTTCAATATACCTCCACTATGCTGACTGGTTGAACTGGGACATGAGTTTCGACAGGTTGACTGATTGATGGAAGGGGCTCAGCCAGTGGCACGGGGGCCGGAGCTGATGGAGTGGGACTTTTGCGGGCCTCCTCCTGTTTCTTCTCCCAGTACGTTCTGTTCAGGTAACGCGCCAGCTAGAAAATTGTGACACAGACATGTCAGTATTATTACTATGACACAGCATTTCTATTAGTCAATAATCGCACAAGGTAGTCATGAGGACAACACACACATACCTCAGGGTCAACATCTTCAGCTGATGGAGCAGAGGAGTTCTACAGAACAGAGTAAAGTATGCAAGTTTCTACTGATCAGTAATAAAAGATATTTCACTTGCATGTAAAATAAAAATAAAAATGTACAAATTAGATTTAATAATTTTGAAAAGTAGTGGTTATAATTAATGTAGTCAAATGGCAGCCATACCACTGCGGCAGTGTAGAGTGTGCTGACTGGTGGTGCTGAGGAGGTCACTGGGGTGGGATCAGTTTTGGGATACACAGAGTACGAGTTCTTGTGCCTCTGTAAGTGCACATACAGCTACAGATTAGTTTTTTCTTAATGAGAATGTTTTAAAGATACAAAGTAAAAACTGTCACCATACAACCTACCATCCTCTCCTTCTCCTCTGCCTCACTTTGGGACAGTGCAATGGCCAGCTGTAGCTCCTCCTCCTCCTGCAGCGCTGCCTCATCTCTCTTGGGTGGCATCTGTTGAGAGAAAAGTGTATGAGTGTTTCCCATGGTTAAAAGAGTTTGTAAATGAAATGAAAACTATGACAAGAGTTCCCTACTGATCCGAAGAGCGCATTTACCATAATGACTTTAATATAAAACAGTACAAACAATTTTTTGTTAATTCATTACTAACAGACACAGGATAACTGTACTTATTTCTATAATAATTACTTGCGACTGTTGGGACAGTGGGCTGGTCAGGTACTCAGGAGGCAGTTCAGCAGCGGACGGGTTTTTTCCCTCAGCTTTCCTAAGTGGGGGAGAGAGGGAGGGGTGGCTGGTGAGGAAAAGGGATCAGGGAGGACAAACAACCTTGTAAATCAGAGGAGAGCATTTGAAAGGAAACTTCAACAGCTTCAACAACAACTCTCCAACAACAGACCAACAAAAAAGCAATCAAGGGCATGCAAACCACTGTTACTGCTGAATAATTCTCTAAATAACAACAGGAAATGTCCAGCAGTATTTAATTCTCATTCAGATTATTAATATGCATTTAATCACACAAAGACAGTTTTGAAGAATGCATAGTTTTGAAAAGGCAGAACATTACATTTTACCCCAAACTAAAACTGAAGCACAGAAGAAAAATAACCAGTAAGCATAATTAATACACAATACCAGAAATAATGTGCATGACAAATTAAGCATTTCTGCTTTGCCGAAAACAGATATAGTGCTACTGCCCAGGGTCACCGTACTTCACACTTTTAACAAGACTTACTTGTTAAGCAGCTCAAAGCAGGGCTCACACACACGCACTTCCTTCTCAATCCCAAACTTCGGAATGGTGGAGTACTTAGACGAACACTTGCCACAAAAAATCTGGCCGCAGGCTCGGCAGTGGTGCTGGGAGAGCGGAGCACAAATCGAGGTCAGCTTGCTTCCCCACATGTGCAACAGACATACACTCCACACATGTCAGTGTAGCTGAAAGAAGGGAACCATAAAACAAGTGCCCTAGTCACAAGAAAGTCTGGCTTACCTTCCTTGTCATAACTCCAAACTGGACTCTGCATCGGTGACACTCCTCAGCATCAACCCAGTCAGGGGCCTAGACAACAAACAGAAGTTAATAATACAATGACACATACAAAAAATGAGGGAGCTTAGTGTAATGACAGTAAAACCTCTGTCCTGAATACTCTAAGGCCATGAAGAGCATCATGGCCTTAGCAATTTTACATAAACCAATTATTTATAAATCCAACTATGCTACAGTAAAGTGGCAAGCACTCACTCTTTCAGCTGCAAACATCGCATCACTCTCCTTAAACTCAGGGAATACGTGACCTATAGGAAAAAAAAGACCTGTTAAACATACTGAAGATGAAACACCACCTAAAATGCAATGTAGTACCTGGTTTAACAATCAAACCAGTAGGAACCACTATACTATAATTATTACTCAGGAAAATGAAAGACTTTCTAATATATTTTAATGTCATTTTATGGGACTGAAATATATTAAGACTTTTCAAAGATGCACATTTGTTTAAATCAATTCCCTGTAGAATGAGAATTGTACACTTACCTTCCACTTTCATAATCTGGTAAGTGTCTTGAACCACCTTGTACTTAGGCTCATTGCGGAAGGCGTGAGCCCAGGCTTGGATCAAGTACAAGATCTTGTTCCTGACGTTTGGTTCAGTCTGTTTCTGGTGGTAAAAGAACCACAAGAAATAAAGCAAATGTGCATTTACACTTTAAAAAAAAAATGTTCTTGTTGTTTCTGTTCTACCACTCTGTTGTCACACAACACTAATGTTTTAGTCACATTGGTGTTTCATGACAACAGAGCAACACTGATGACAACAAGGTAGGAGAACAGTGTGCTGCTTTGATCTTAAAGGCCCTTCCAACTTTCCCCTGCTTGATCACATAACAGAGAAGGGTGGTGATCTAATTCATGACTACACAGATATTACCTTATGAAAGGTAATAATTTATTGTCACTCAGCTGAGAGTTTGTTGCTTTTCCTTTTTACATCTTATGACCTGAATACCTTTAGGTTCCAGACTGGTGGTAAAACAAATGATAACTAATAATGACAAATAACAATAACAAGAAACAACTACATAAATGAAACTTATAGATCTGAAATTAAACAATAGGGGTGACATGCCAAGAGAATAAATAAACTCAACAACCTTGAGCAGATCCTTCAGTTCCTCCATAGTTTGCTTACTTGCCACCTCATCGTGGACCGTCTGGCCGCAGTTCTTCACTACTGACTCAAGGACCTAAAGGAAAACAGTATGACCATTTTCACTAAAGCAGCTACTTTATACACAATTTCTGTGTGGCAGCTGTAATACGAGAGTATGCAAGACAAATATCGATGAACATGTAACACAACTACAAGTGTGCGGTTAATTTTGTACTTACTTACTTTAACATGTTATGCTGTTACCTGAAAATGATTTAACAGCAACATTTTCAAAAATTGACAGGTCTTACCTCCAATGCATACAGAGCCACATGTGGATTTTTGTCATTCAGCTTCTTCTTAATGGCTCCAATAGCATATTTAGCTCTGCAAGGACAAAAAATGATCTGAAATGTTTACTCCTTTTAAAAATGAGAACCTAACAACCTAACAATCAGATGAACTATGTAAATATATACGCAGACAGTGAAAGGGTATAATCACTGACTGTGCGTCTCCTTGTCGAATGAGGTCACAGATCTGCAGAATGGATTCCCAGTCAGTCTCCAGCAGCAGCTGACTGGTGGCTTTATCTGTAATTTGTACAGATGGAAGAGAAACCCGACATGCCATTAAATATAACACCTTTTTCAGCTTGTAATAATAATTCTATCAGTCATGTTGGTCTACTGTAAAGGTGACTTTAACAGGAACAGGAAAAGCAGCTCTCTATCTGCTGTGGACTTTAAACACTTAGAACAGCAATTCATAAATAATAATCAGCTATGATGCGGGCTACTGCTTCTCAAATGAGCCACGTCACATGTTATACGGTACATTAACATTATTAATGTTGATGTGAAAAACTAGCGTTTATATGTTAACGTGTTTGGAGCTGATGTTAACTCTTCTGACGTGAGTCGTATTTTTGTTTTATATAAAATATAGCTGGTTTGGTTAGATTTAAGGAAAATGGGCAAAATATGGGCAAAGAAGACTGTACTCGCTAGTCGGCTAGATAGCTGCTAGATATAGGAAGCCACAACTGGGCCTCCAAACAATAGCAACGAATTAGTTAGCAGGCTAAAATTAGCTGGCCTGGGAGCCACAGCCCCGCGTCTGTCAAAACAATACGTTGGAAGACATCGCACTTTGACAAACAGTTGGCTAAAAAAAACATCGACTTGAGGAATATGTGGACAACTCACCGAGAAGCCTCTCAAATGTGCCTCCACCTTTTCCCATGTCAGAGCCAAAGTGTCAAAGTCACAGACGAGGGGTCTTGTTTGGTCAAAGGAGCCTAGTACCTCTGCCGCTGAGCTTAGCCTATTAGCTTCTCCGTTAGCCACGGAGCACAGCTGTGCAACTCTTCCTACTTCCTGCTTCCGCCGTGGAAACGCCAATGCGGATGAAATGTCTCCCTCGAACGACGGATAACTGTAACTGCAAGTGCATCTCTCAGGAAATAGTACTTACAACTGTTCTTAAAAGCGTTTTAACAAACCCTTTAACATATTATTTACAATATTGGCTTAATTTTTACTATGCGATCTTTTTTTTGCAATGGAACTATACCTGCCGGCCAGAATGTATAATGTTCTCATAATTTGTTATTTAATAAGACACAAGATCAACATTTGATACTTAAAAAAAACTCATTTTTGTTGTGTTACTGTGGTTTCTGTGATGCCAGAAGAAAAGAAAACATTTCTCTCCCAACATTGGTATAGAGCTCTTAGGCCATAGATGAGTCACTACCTGGCACTTGGAGCACAGATGCCCATTGTTATTGTGGTGTTGTCTTGCACTATAAAGTGGCATTGTGTTGCTCTGTCCTCTGTTGTTACACAGAGAATCTGGGGGAAATGTATGCCCTCACAACTATGTTCAATTTTACTGTTAACATTTGACAGGGTCAAACTGAAAATTGGCACGTGAACTGACTTAACACCAAGGTTATCAATCATTTTGATGTTTGTTTTTGAAATTCACTTTGGATGCTATTTTACTTCAAACTAATTTAGCATAGACACTGTGGGATCTGGAGAATGACTAATGAATTGTCCAGTGAAGCACAGACACTGACAATGACTGATGCACATACATAGTACAGGACTTGCACCAGTACCCTGCTGTGCATCGTATGAGCATCGTACCACTTACCTTCCACTTTCTTTATCTGATACGTGTGCCACCTTGAACCACCTTGTACGTAGGCTCATTGCAGAAGGCCCAGGCCTGGATCAAGTACAGGATCTTGTTTCTGATGTTTGGTTCAGTCAGAGGGTAAAGCAAATGAGCATTTACAATTTAAAACAATTCTCGTAATTTGTGTTCTACCACTCTGTTGTCACGTAACACTAATGCTTTTAGTTTCATGACAACAGAGCAACACTGATGACAACAAGGAAGTGTGTTGCTTTGATCTGAACCCCCTCCCCCATTAGCAAGTCAGTGACATCATGAGGATGTAATTTCCAGTATTTTATGTTCAAGGTAAGTGTGCAATGTCAAGGTGTGAGTTTGGAATCCAGAAAGTTGCAATGTGATGTGATTTATCAGTGTACCGCCTCATAGTTGTTTGCCAACCACAACAAAACAAGAGCCAATGAATAAAGAGCCTTTGTCACGCAATGCAGCAAGGACCCAATCAAGGGGGTCCCTTGACAGGGTCTGTTATTTATTTATGCACTTCAAAACATTTAATTTGGAATATTTGAAAAGGAACTTGTAAACAAACTAACCAAGGTTATCAGTCATTTTGATTTCACAAAGTTGTATTTGATGGATGATCTTTTATTTCAAACTAATTAAGCTCAGACACTGTGGGATCTGGAAAATGTCACACGTCTACAGTTTTTCTCGGCTTTCACCATTACATGCTAAAAACACACAGACACTGACAATGACTGATGCACATACATAGTACAGGACTTGCATATTGTAAAAGTTCCCGTGTGATAGTGACAGTGTAGGAGGGACTTTGAGGTCCGTTGTGCTAAGATTAAGACAATCTTAATTAATATATTTGCTAAAAGGGAATTGTTACTTTTTTATGTTTATTTATTTCTTGTCCCTGGTACAGGGTAGCTGAGGTTGGCACAATGATGTGCAAAATAGAAGATGGAAGACCACGCACACACAATATAGCACCACAAGCAAATGTAAATACACCCCCTATTGTTCTATTGTTCTTCTCAGCAGAACAAATAGTAGCGTGCACATAAATGAGCCAAACAAAGATTTTCCTATAGGCTACTACAGCTTTCCAACACACATGGTTATAGGAGTTGCTAATGGCTTTTAGCATGTAATCGTAAAAACGTGGACACAAACACAGATTCCTTTAGCAGAAGATTTGGACAGCCAAGAACTTTAATGTATTTTACACTGACAGACAGAGAAAAAAATGTTATTTGAGGATATCAGGTATGAAATAATAGTTCAGTTTCCCAAAAGCAGCCTCCTGTGGTTTTTCAAAGAAAAAAGCAAAATGGAATAACATTAAATATAAAATAATTACACGGAGGACAATCAAGAGGAGGGGGGACACAGGCATGTCATTGTTTGGGTTGGATTTGGGACACTTGAAGGTATGTGAAATGTTTTGGGAACTCAGACATAACCTTTGACCTGTGAGGCAGGTGCCCTGCGAGGACTACTTTCCCCACTGCTAAAAGTGGGAGAGCCGGGGATGCCAGGGGGACGTGACCCGGCGTAGAGCAGAGATCCTCCAATAAGGAGCAAGGCTGAAGCTCCCCAGCCAATGTAAAGGGCAGGGCCAAGCTCACGCTTGTGTGGCGCTGCCACATGTGGGTCATAGAAATCCCTGATGATGGAGTGAGCAGTCCAGCAGACGGGCACAAGGTAGAGGAACCCTGCAATAGCAAAAAGGGCTCCGGAGATGCGAGCGATACGGGCCTTGAGGCTGTTTACCCCAATGCACTTAGTGCACTTGACTCCAAGGACCCCCAGAGCCAGAGCCAGGCCACAGAGCAGGATGGAAAACACAGTGAGACCCCTGGCGGCCTGCATGTCACTGGGCAGAGCCAGCAAGCTGTCGTACACCTTACACTGGATCTGACCTGTGTTCTGCACAATGCAATTCATCCACAGGCCTTCCCAAATGATCTGAGCCGTCACTATGTTGTTACCGATGAAGGCGGTGACCCTCCAGAGGGGGATGGCGCACACCACCGCACCACCCACCCAGCCCACCAGGGACATGATCAGGCCCAGCAGCTGCATGCCTGTGGTTGCCATGGTGACCAGTGTTTTAAATCAGATGGAGTTGTTGTGGTTTTATATCAGTCTCTGTCTGTTGCAAAGGACCTACTTATAGTCCAGGAAAGAAACGTGACAGTCTTCAGTAATGCTCCACCACTGGATCTTCAGTCTTTTGGGTGATGATGTTGATGAGTTCAGCTTGTGTCCGACAAAGTCCGGTACCCTGAAATGTCAAAAAAAGAAACAATTAAAAAAAAAATCAGCATACAAACAGTAGAGTCACATATACAAATACAAAAAATGTACCGCTATAACCTGCTACTTCTTTTAACATTTTATAGCGTTACATTAGCTGTGTATGAAAAGACTAATGGGGCATATATTTAACATAAATATTTGGAGACAGGCTGAGAGGCCCATGTTTCGTGGATTCCAGTCAGAACCACAGAGAATAGCCTTCTTTGACACAGCTGTGGGTGTCAAGCTACGCCTTGCCGGGTGAGTGGATTATCTCAGAAAAACATGAGGAGACTTCGAACACAAGCAGCTTTCATGAAAGCTCTTAGAGTGGGCCAAGATGACCTGTATCATCTATTTATCACCACTCTCACAATCCACATTTTACCAAATCTGTGAATTAAGCCCTCATCTTAGTAACCTGTTTCTAGTACCACGGGTCATAATCAGTTAGCCATCACAGGAGATTATCAATAGATTTTATACAATCAAAATTACAGTCTGTCAATGGGCACAAATTAATATTTCTATTAATATATTCTATTAATCTGAGAAACATGAATTCTCACTGACCCACATACATGCATACTTTTATGGTAATGATTTCTCAAAGCCCTTAATGTCCCCAGAAGGCCACTAAACCTTGTCTTAGGATTCTGTGCCTTATATTTGGTAAAACTATCAGCCTATTTGGACTAAGATAGCATATTATGTAATAATAAGACACACTCATCCAACACTATGACTACGCCAACTTAAACAAGATATTTTAGATAGAGTAATATAGTTAAACATATAACGGAAAAAATATACTTATATTGTATAAAACTGTTTTCACATTTTTCAGTTTTATTTTTTACACTGGTAGAAAATATCATTAAGGATATTTACCTGGAATTAAGTATGGTCGCTTCTCTCTGCTCCTTTTGGTCCACAGGTTAGTTTCACTGTTCCCTGTGCGGATCTGGTGTGGATGCTCGGAGTTGTGAATGAAGGCCCTGAGATTTCGGTTTAGTCCACAGAGAGGCTTGGGAGCAGAAACCGCTCGGTCTGAGAGGTCAGCAGAACTGCAGTAACGGGGATCGGTCAGCTTCGACACCCAGGACTGGACTGGAGATGGGGCTGCCCTCCGAGATGCCAGCTCAAGCCTGTGTGGCAGTGGGCAGAAGCATGCGCTTGTGTGCACGGTCTTGTTATTGTGTGAATGCATGAACGTGTTTGCGTGTGTGTCTCCCAGTGCCTGGTGTACGAGCACAATGCCCCGCTGTTTGGCCGTGCCCTCCCTCGCCGCTCCTCGTCAACCTCTGTCCCAACCCTGCACCCCCTTACATCCATCCAACTCAGCAACCCATTTTCTCCTCTTTGTCAGACTGGACTCACTCGTTCATGTATGAGAGCCTTCTCTTTTCTCATAACCTCCTCTTTCTCCTCTCAAGCTGTTTATGGGTTTTATTGAAGTTTTCAAGTGTGGAGACTCTGTCCTCATGAAACCTCTCGTTCAGTGCTCTGAGGGGTCAAATGTGGTTCACTGAAGATTTTTTTTAAACTGATATTGGACTGAAGACTGAGAAATCTTGTTGAGACTGATGATCAGATGCTACAAAAACTGGAAGAGATGATTAGCGGAGTGGCGTTTTTGCCACCATGCAGGCGACCAGGACTGAAGAACGGATGGAGCTTGTCGGTGAAGGTATCCGTGAAGGTGTAAATGTGGACTCCGGATTCGGCGCAGTAGAAGGACACTCGGCCCTCCGTGTAGTCCACAAACACACCCACTTTCCTGGGCTTCTGCTCAAGAGCCACTATGGTGACAGGAGATGTGTTGGCAACAAACTGCCCTCCAGCCTTCAGGCCTAAAGTCCAGAAACCATTAGCAGGGCAGACGGTGAACTTGCCCTTCCTGTTTATCGACTGATTTACAACACCCAAGTTCCACTCGATCTTCTCCCCGACCTCCACCTCCCAGTAGCACCTCCCACAGCCAATGCTTTCTTTGGCCAGAACGTTTGCTACACGGTCGAATCGCTTTGGGTGATCTGGTACCTCCTGAAGCTTGTCTGTGTGTCTCACCTGCTTCCTGTCCTCTGAGACAGAGAGGAAGGGGTGGGCTGTTTTAGCACTTAGATTGACATCCACTGGGGAAAAGGCAGGAGAAAATGTCATGGTTAGCCCTTAGCAAAACGCAAACATACACAGTCTTATTCCCTTTTACTGCTTCCCGTCCATACTACTACTACTACTACTACTAACTAATAATAATAATAATAATAATAATAATAATAATAATAATAAATTGCTGGCAAGGCCTTACCAGTGTACTTCTCTATTCGTTTAAGTTCTGTGAAGGAGGAACCATAAAAAAATGTCACCATCGTCATGATGTCTCCTGATTTACACTGACTCATACAATTTCAGTGCATAAACTGAGAAATGACTCACCAGACTTGGAGAGCCTGTGGACCTCTACTTTGATCTTATCCATCATTTCTGACAGTGCTCGTCTGGTGACCCCAAGACAGGGGTCAGTTTCTATGGTAACCTTTGACCAGTCTTTCATGTCAGAGAGAGAAACAGTGCAAATGTTGCTCTGAGAAAAGAAAAAAAAAAGTAAACATGGCTGTCAAGTGCGTGAAAATGACAACTGCGTTGAGGTGGCTGCGCGGGAGATGAAGATGCTTACCGAGGTTACCTGCTTTGTGTCTTCACTCTGATCACTATTTCCAGACACCTGGTGGTCAGATTTAGAGTTCTCCTTCCTCAGATCCTGAATCTCCTGTTCCAGCTCTTTCATCAGTGTCTCTACTCTCTTCTCCTCCTCTCTCTGTCGCTCCTCAATTGCGGCAACAAGCGCTTTGTGACTCTTCTCCATTGCATTTACCAGCGCAGAGAAAACTTTTTGGCTCTCTCGCACCTCTCTGAGGTAAGAGCTCTATTTGGACATCATCATCATCATCATTCAAATATATGTAAATCGTCATCTGGTGGCTTCTCATACAAAGATATTAAGGATGTCATTTGTTTTCCACGCACCTTTTGCAACTCCATGGAATATTTCAACCTCTCAATCTTCTGCAGCCTTTCCTGAATCATTTGCTCAACATCTATAACCTATACAAGTGCAACAGTGACACAAACAGACCGGATTCATTAATAACCCTATTATGTCACATTTGATTACATGGCTGACAAAAGAAGGCATATCAAGTACCTGTTCGTCATCGGGCGGCTTCTGAGGTCGGCTCTTCCTGTATTTGTCTGAGATGTCGGCCAGAATGCGGTTGACACTGAGGTCGGGCTTGTCAGCAAAGAGTCTCTTACAGTGTGGACAGTATTTGGACTGGTGTCGCGTCCAGTACTGGCTTAGGCAGGGCAAGCAGAAGCTGTGACCACATGGTATGGTCACCGGGTTGGTGAAGATGTCTCGGCACAGAGAGCATAAGAAGTGCTTCTCGGGAAGGAGGCTGATGGTTGATGCCATTCTGTGGAAATGACAAGGTCATAGTGACAAAGTCAGCAAACTATCTGATACGGCTGTTTTATTGTAGTGCAAGCAATAAACATATAATATAAATACCAAACTACTTTGTGTACAGTTACGTCCAGAGATTCAAGATAAATCGAGATAAAACTGGGCAAGACAAAGAAAATTCAACACTTTGTCTCTTTGATTGGACAATTTATAGATTTCTGTTACGTGGCGAGTGACCTGATTAAATAATACATTTTTTTCATAAAGGGTCAGAAGCCAAAATTATTAATACTTTATCTTTTAAGCCTATCGCATGCCTTATATTGACTCAGACTTTTAGGAAGTATGGCCGACGTGTTCTTAAACACAACATTCCTCTCATATTATATAATGATAAACAAAGAGCTGGATACGTGAGTCTATCGGTGTTATGTCCAAAGCTCTGCCCAGTGAAGTCAAACCCCTTGATTATTTTCTACCACAATGGCTTATGATTGTCATGGCCACGGACGATTAAGTTGAAAAGAAATTCTTTGCAGTCGTGGGAAAAGTGACTGAACGGAAGGAGCTGAGGAAAGAAAAACGCGATGCAAAGTATGTAGTCAAACAGGTAGCAAGCCAACCAAATCTTTGTTACGTCATATGGGACTCCACAACAAATGATAATTACTGGATTCTTCAGGTTGCTTGTCATGAGATGCGTGATCCCTAAGTAAGCACCATACCCATGTGTTGACTCTGTTGGACTGTCATTCAGGAAACAATCTCAGATTATGCAACACGTTCTCCAGTGACTCGGGGGACGAATGCTGTTGCTAGAATTTCCAAAATTGATATAGAGAACAACATATAAAAGGTCAAAGAGACAAGTGTGGTCTTACCTATGTCATCTGATCTTATCCAGATAGTTCTGTCGTCGGCCTGCACTGATTCTGGTCACAGTTTCAGGGTAGCGTAGAGACAGCCGCACTTTGGCAGGTGCACTGAGGTGTGTGTGTTGTCAAGGAAAGGGGCTGAGCAGTCAGACAATGGCACTCCCAGTTGAGACTCCACCCTCTGTGTTATCTGAGCTACACTTTAACTAACCTAACAGCAAGATTCCAGGAAATACCGGAGGTGTATTTATTTACAGGTTAAATTAACTCTGAGATTTATTGTTTATGAAATTCCCGAAAGGAAGCGTGTTCCCAAGAACAATACACCCAAGTAGTATGGGTGTCAAGGTTGGAAGTCGTATATGTCCTTATCTAATTTGCTACTGAGTCAACTTTTCTGATAACTATATGGGGTTAGAGGTCAATGCCACTTCGTCATGGCCGAGAAGCTGCGAAGAAGCGATTGATGAAGATTGAGTTAAAGTTGAGTCGGGCAGGTGGAGCCACTCTGTTTTCCATATGCTTTATAGCCACCTGAGCTGTTCCTCCTGCTGATCCTCCAACCGCACCACCTATGATCCCATAGAGAACCATCCCTCCAGGCCCCTCTATTGACCCAACCAGTGCTCCCATGACAGCTCCCACGACAAAACCTGTCCCCAGCCCTCTGGCGAGGGAAGTTCTCAACCACCCGTTATCCATCTCCGCCTTTGCTCTTATCGCAGCCGCAACACTAGTGGTGTACGCATCCTTCTGGTGATACAACTCCTCAGCTATGTATTGCTTCTCCATGTCAGTCCATGCCTTCTCTATCTCTGCTGCCCTCTGCTTCCTGAGCTTCTTCTCCTCCCTCATCACCCAGATCTCCGCCTTCTGGAATGTTCTGCTTGAGAAGAAGCCCCCTCCTAGCGAGGCCACCATCCACTCTATCTTCTGAAGGAGCTCTCTCTCCCGGCTACGATCTCTCCAGTTCTTGCTAAAAATGTGAAAGCGGCCACCGCACTTCTCGATAAGTTCTCTCAGGTGCCAGTTAGTCTTCCGCACCTTTTCTTCCAATGCAGCTTCCTCCAGATTTCCTTCAGAAGCCAGCAGGACCATGCAGTGGCTCAGACAGTTGCTCCCAAAGCGTTCCTTCATCAGTCGGGGGGTTCTCATGTCGTTCGGGGAGATCTTCTCCATGTCAAAGGTAACAAGAAAGACATGTGGCCCGGGGATACATAAGCACTTAGACCTTCTCAGCTCCATTTTCCTCTTGGCTGGAGATATATCATTGTCATAGATGTTTGGTCCATTGATCACAGCCACTCGTCTACCAGCCAGCTTGCCAATATTCTTCCTGCTGCCAGAAATGCTAGTGATATTCTTTGAAAACTCCTCTCGGCCAAGGATGGCATTGGTTAGAAGGAACTGAGAAGGTCCACTGCTGCCAACCACCATAAGCCTTAACTCAGAGTTAGAGCCTGTGAGAGAAAGTCCAGTCAGATTTCAGACAGAAGTGATATCCATTAAATGCAAAAAGTAAAATGCACTAGTTGACTTATATTTATCATTGGTGTTGTAAATCTTAAACATTGTCTGGAAATATTTTGGTGACAACATTCTAGAGACACTAAAAGAAACGTTATTATGAAATTATTTTCTGGACACCAGTGTACCAGAATTTCACAGCAATCTTCCACACTGTCGTCAAGCCCGTATTCAGATTGACCTCCTCACATGACCAACAAAAAGCCTGAAACTGTTCCCAGAAACAGATCTCCCTCAGCCAATAAATGCTGCTACATGGCATGTAAACCGATATGACCTGAGATACAACCTTTTCAGTTCAGTTGCTTGAATTACATGGAAGCAGAGCGGTCTATTCAATGACATATGGGCTTCCCCTCATAAATCAGTCAGCTTACCTTTCTTCCTCTTATCCATCTTTCAGGTTTAAAGCACAAATCCACACTTTTAATTTGGGTTGTCGCAAATCTTTCGAGCTTCTCACTCGACCAAACCCATCACCAAAACTGTTGAATGTATTTAATGAAAACACATGTTCAATCACCCCCCTGCCCCCCCACCGCCACCCCCCACCCCGAAGGTGACCTCACAAGGTTATTTCATGTCGGCCCGGGCAGACAAGGTTTTTCCTCGGTTCCCAGAAATCAATAGCTCATTAATTGAGTTTGATCCTGTGAAAGCAGTGCGCAAATAATATTCTAAATATAGACCAGTGGCCGGTTATCTGTGGTCACTGCAGCAACCTGCTGATATTAAATCAAGCCTGATGTACAAAGTCAGTCATAAACAGAGTGTAATCAGTATGGAGACGCCCATGTCTAACATTAGGAGAATATCAGATTAATCATAAAAGGTGTTAGCATCACATTAGCACTTAGACATGAGCCATTAGTAATTATCAATTACTTCTAGTTCATTCCTGAAAAACATTCATGGTACATGTCTTTTTTAAATCTAGTAACTGTGTATCTGTGGTGTTTAGCTGAGATATTAAGCTTTAAATAACGTAGCGTAAAATAAAAATCATAAAACTTTTATGATGCTGATTCATTTACTTATGATTTTGAATCATGAGATAAAATGGTTCTCAAAATAACAGGGTTTAAAAGGCAAAACATGTCACCTGACAGTGGCTTGTTATCACAGTGCAACAGCGCCCCCGCGCGATAAAATATCGCAACATGCAAAGAGGAAACCACATGAGTGTATTTCCTGTTCGGAGAGCGACTCCATACGAATGACAATGTAAACAGAGAAAATGGCTCCACGTTACTTCGGTCTCATTTGTGACGGTCATGATGGATGGCTGGAGCCAGGCGCGCGCAGTTCCTGTTGTCACGAGCCGTGTGTTGAAGTGAAGGTCAGATAGCTCTGCAGTCACACACGATGACTCCTGTCTCCACACTGATGGTGCGCTCGTGCCCTGCGGCCAGACGCGTCCCCTCTGCGGGCCCGCGCTTCCTCTCCGCGGGAGGAGTAACTGAAGCTGAGCCTGGACGTGCAGCGTCTCTGCGCCTCACAAAGCAGGCGTGTCTTTATGTTCACGTGAGCTGGTTTCTATTCGATTTAACTAATGGAACATTGCTACACACGTGTGGCCAACTTGTGTCCCCCCCCCCCCTTTCCTATTTCCAGTGGCCCTACTGCCTGAGGAGATGCTCCTATTGCAACTTCAACAAGTACATACCCAGAGAGAACAACCACCACATCATGACTGAGTGCCTTCAGAGGGAAGCTGAGACCTTGCTGCAGCTCAGTCAGGTGTCCTGGTACGGTGAGATTCTATGCAACAGCTCCAGTGGCTTACAACACACGGACGTCAATACTTTGTTTTGATCCGCAGCATCACCTCTGTGTTTTTCGGGGGTGGGACTCCAAGCCTGGCACACCCCTCAACCATTGGCGCCATCCTGGAAACTGTTGCCAGGCATGTGACTCTATTAGATACGGCTGAGGTCACACTCGAGGTCAACCCTACCCCTGTGGGAATGTCCAGGTTAGAGGATTACTGTCATGCTGGGGTGAACCGTTTCTCCATCGGGGTGCAGGTGATTATAATATATAGATGATTGATTGATGTATATCGATTAGATAATGTGTTGTAACGCTCTCCAGGTCACATTTTCAATCCCTTAGTCTTTGCAGGATGAAGACCTGCAGGTTCTGGGAAGAGACCACAGTTCTCATCAAGCTTTGCGAACTATTGAAGAGGCCCGGAGGCTGTGTCCAGGGAGGGTGTCGGTAGATGTCATGTTCGGGCGCCCCAGACAGAGAGTTGAATCCTGGGAGAAGGAGTTGTCGGAGCTGCTGAAGGTGTGTGACGACCACGTGTCTCTGTACCAGCTGACGCTGGAGCGCGGCACCCACCTGTTCAAACAGGTGCAGCGAGGGGAAGTGACTCTTCCAGCGGACGATGTGATGGCAGAGATGTACCAGTGTGCCAGGAGGACTCTCCGACGCAGTGGCTTTCTACAGTATGAGGTGTCAAACTTTGCAAGAAACGTAAGTCCCCCAGGAGAATCACATGTTTCATTATCCACCTGAGAAATGGTCATTTCATTATTTAATTGCTGAAACAGACTTAACCACTGCAGATAAAGTGTATGAGATAAAAGACAAGAGCGTGTGCTGTTAATAATTTAAGGTGGGGGGGTTATATGTCCTTATTTTGATATGGATCATCCCTTGTTACAAAAAATATATATAGGCTATATATAAAAAGACCATTTAGTGGGCAGATGTCAGGCATAATGACACATGACTGGTATGAGGGGAGGATCACAACAACACGTTAACGCTTTCTATGTGTGTAATTGCAGAATGCAGTCAGTCATCACAATATGAGCTACTGGAAGGGAAGACAGTACATCGGCGTTGGCCCAGGTGATCTGTTTACTAGCCTGAAAACAACAATGGCTGAAGGGCGTACATGTGGCGTCGTTGGGGTTTAACATTTGTTTGTGTGCAACAGGAGCACATGGCCGGTTTGTTCCTGTGGGGGAGGGAGGTGTCGCTCGCGAAGCCCGGACCCAGACTCTGGAGCCTGATGTGTGGATGCGTGAAGTCCAACAGATGGGACACGGGACACGGAGGAGGATTCAGCTCAGCCATCTTGAACTGTGAGCTGTTTGCACTTTCAGGCAGAGGTTTTGTTCCTGGTAATGAGTGTGTCAGGCTGTTGCAATCTTTGGTGGCGAAATTCACTGCCAATGTGAAATGTGACAATTGTGTATCAGCCAACACCACTTCATAATCCAACACAATGTGAGAAACAGTTTTCAAGGGTTTCTCTCAGACATTTTGTCCTTGCGAAACACAATAATCAGATTTGTCCGTTTTTCTCACAATGTCTTGTCCTTGTTATTATCAGAGTCGATTCACTGACAAGCTGTGTTGTTTGGCAGATTGGAGGAGGTGTTGGTGACCGGACTGAGAATGACCGAGGGCATTAATCACAAGGTGAAGCTCACACAATAAAGCCCTTTTCAACACGGGTTCTATAAAATCTTTTTCTCATACTGATGTTTAGTATTCAGTAAAATTTGATAATCATGTTTGTGGTAATTTTCTGTTCAACAGCATTGGGGGCTTTTTAGCCCTCAGCTGGGCCTCCACGAGGTGTTTGGTACATCAACTGACGTCCATGAGTTGCTACAGAATGGACAGCTGATTCTGGATGACAAGTGAATATCAATATTAAAAGATAAAAAACACTTTGACATTTTCACAGAGGAAGATGGATATATACTTTCCAGCAAAACGATTAAAATTTCAAATTTTACTAAGTCCAAATCTCGTTTAGCTGTAAATTATGTCAGTGAGAAGAATCAGATCATAGTTTAAAAGCTGGAATCAAATTATCAGCAAGAAATCAGTTGTCATATTAACTGCTGATAAATGAAATCAATTTGCATTTTTTCCTTTTTGTCTCAGAGGTTTGCGCTGCTCCTGGGATGGACTGGCCTTACTGGACAGTTTACTGCCAACTCTGCTGTTAGAGCTAGAAACACAAATCCTCCAGAGGCCACAGAAGAACCACAGTGCTAAACAACAAACACAGGAGACCTCCAACCCACACTGACAATAATCTGATTTTGTAGCATCTTAGAGAAAGCGTGTTTGTGTGTGAGGCTGGCAGTTACATGGGAAAAAATATCACGTATCAAAGTCCCAACCATCTTATTTAAGTTTTATCTTTGGGTTTTGTAAATTATGTCAGTGAGAAGAATCAGATCATAGTTTAAAAGCTGGAATCAAATTATCAGCAAGAAATCAGTTGTCATATTAACTGCTGATAAATGAAATCAATTTGCATTTTTTCCTTTTTGTCTCAGAGGTTTGCGCTGCTCCTGGGATGGACTGGCCTTACTGGACAGTTTACTGCCAACTCTGCTGTTAGAGCTAGAAACACAAATCCTCCAGAGGCCACGGAAGAACCACAGTGCTAAACAACAAACACAGGAGACCTCCAACCCACACTGACAATAATCTGATTTTGTAGCATCTTAGAGAAAGCGTGTTTTTGTGTGAGGCTGGCAGTTACATGGGAAAAAATATCACGTATCAAAGTCACAACCATCTTATTTAAGTTTTATCTTTGGGTGATTTTTTTATATTGCTTGTAATATTGGTTCCATGCCCTGCTGTTGCTGCACTGTAATTTCCCAATTTGGGATCAATAAAGTAAATCTATCTATCTATCTATACTGTTTCTTTTTCGAAGTTACTTTGCTTTTTATCTGTCACGACATTTCACGCCACCACAAACTGACAGTGTGATTGAACATAGCTGCTGCTGACACATCTCTCATTTACTAATTTCAACTGCCATCTCAACATAATTAGCACGCTCATGGTTGTTTACTCTCTGTCTACCCTCTGGGTTGTTTTGAGCCCCCGCTCATTTCCTTTGTGTGTCCGTAATGAGGACGCATGTGACACCGCATCATTCCTTATTTCAACAATATTTTGACACACACTCAGGTTGTATTATAATAGGAAAAAACATCACAGGCACCTGTTAAACTCATAAGCTTTAATAAACAGTGGCATTTGCATTATTGTCAGCACATATATTAAAATTCAACAATTGCCTATATACCTGGTAGTCTTCAGAATATAATGATTTGATTAAGGAAAGACTTTAGGTGTATGTATATGGTGTCACTGTTTGTCTTTTTTTAATTAGGAGCAACAGGAAATGAATGGTATCTCAGCCCAGTGGTGGAGCAGGAGTGTTCTGAGGTCAATCACATTGGGTTCTCTCCATGGTGCTGATTTGAAAGAGTTCATTACGACTCTCTCCTCTCGCCCACCGCCCCCTCTGTTCTGAAGGTTGCTCTAATCATCTGTTTCCTCTTAATACCATGGTGATACAGACGTGCGTACGTTGCTGATTAACAGGTATTGTCATAGCTCGGCCCACGGCGCCATTCACAAATACGTGGGCGTTGCGAAATGTGAAAACCGAATCTCTCAGCCGTGTGATGGTGGAGGACCCTCAAGGTTCGTGCTTGAGTCATCACTCCCATCCAGACGTAGGCAACGACACAGTTCTGCATCATAATTTGGTGACGAATGCGTGTTCTCTCACACTCAAAGCGCATCTGTCTCCATCACCTGCTTCATCAACGAACCCCAGGTCTAATAATAATATCAAATGACTGCGACTGGTTGAACTGAGAAACAGAGACAACGCGCGTGTACAACTAGAAATGATACGTTTTATTGAAGAGTAATTTATACATAATCAGTAAACAACTGCCTATAACAAACAAACAAAAAAAGGAATAGGAATGCACCGGTCCAGCCAGGTGCTACAGAGTATAACTCCTTACATTACGTAACATTGCAGCATACTACTACAATTGGTTTGTGGAGAAGTCTCAGAATTCATTGAATCCGACACTTCTCGGGTTTGTTGTGTGTGGTGCTTGATCTAAGCACCAGGTGCAGGTCGGTGGTGAAGCTCGGGCGGCGCGCCACGGGGTCCACGGCGGCACAGGGCGCAACGAGTCCCCGCACCCGGCTCCGTCTCCTCCCTCGCTGATCAACGCACAGCGACTGGTAGGTGTGGATGGGGATGATCTGATGCCGCGACGGGATGGTCTCCTCGGGGAGACCGCCGAGACCGACGAGGCATCTGAACAGACCTTCCAGTCCGGAACCGTCTTTCGCCGATGTTTCCAAGAAACGCACCTCATCACCGAGGCTTTCCCTCACCTGCTCCCGGCTGACGGCTCTCTGCGCCTCCAGGTCCGCTTTATTCCCGCATACGACCACCGGCACTTTCACTGGGTTTTTACATTTCAGCAATTTCGCCTTGGCTGCTTTGATCTCGTCCAGCAGCTCACAGACTTTACCGAAAGAGTCTTTGTCATCCAAACTGAAGACGAGCAGGAATATGTCGCCTGGTGGGAAAGAGAAATGGACTCATCAAATAACGTGATTTAGATCCCACCCGATGATCAATGAAAACAATATAGTACAAACTGAATGGCTTGTGGTGAAGACCCTGGCTCACCTGTCAGTATGGATAACCTCCGCTTGGCAGGGAAGTCTTTCTCACTGGATGCGTCCAGAAGATCGATCTGGTACGCCCGCCCTCGTATGTGGAACAGCTTCCTGTGGAAGTCCTCGATTGTGGGTTCATAGTTCTCCTCAAATTCTTTGCCCAGGAACCGCTGGAGGATGTTTGTTTTGCCCACCCTGGGTGCGCCGAGCACAACGACTCTGCGACAGTTCCTGGGCTCGGTCAGACCCAGCTCCAGCAGATCCATGGACCTGTTCGGGGGCCGGTCAGTCGAAACCTGCCGATTGCCACAACTGGAGGACCTTGTCCCAGTCACTCTTGTATCGTGTCCCCAGCGCCCCTTGGCAGACTTGATGATGCGCATGCCAGTTTTGGATATGTGGGAGACTTTGGGGCAGTGGAGAACCGGGGAAACAGCGGTGCTCTGCAGGACTGGATGCGTAAAGGGTGGTTGGTGATGATGCCCGATGAGAGAGCTGAACACTTCGAGGATGCCATCAAAAGGAAGGTAGAACTTCTCGGTTGCGTTCATCTCTGTGTTCCTTCAAGCGTCTCCATGCACCGACAAGATGCTCTGAGAACCTCACCAGCCCAGTCGCTTCTCCATGTGCGCTCTGAACCAGAGCTGAGCGGCTGCTCTTATACACCTACACCGAGCGCGGTGCTTGCGTCACAGAGTCTTTTCCAGAGCCCAGTCCTTTTATAGAAGCATCACAAAGCTTTCTCCAAAAGCACACACATACACACAAACGTCTCCACTTTAAGCAGGCACCAAACGAGCCTGGTATCATCTGGTATGCTGCAGTTTTCCAAATGTGTTCACAGTGTTAGTGGGACATTACACTGTTGAACATTATGTTCTGATGCAAACCGCTGGCAACAGCGCACTGTGATATCTGCTGAAACCTAATTAAAGGTACTGGTCTATTTTTAGTGCCACTTACAGGTGGTTCCTGTCTCATTATGGATAAATGGATGAATGAGCTGCATGGTGCAAAGAGGGTCCAGATAATTTCCCCAAATCACTGTTGCCATGGACACCACTAGTGCAAACTAACTCACACTTCCCCTGTAGTGAGAATTATGACATAGCTTTTTGTTTTGTTATGTTTTCAGATTAACCTTGACAATCATTTACAATGTTTTTTTAAATTAGAAATCCAAATTTTGTCTTGTGTTATTCAACCTGAACAAAATCTCTCCTGGTTTCTGCAGTGATCACGACTTGTGTGAACAGGCCACACAGCTCACTCTCTGCTCTATGATTCATGGAGCACAGAGATGAGGACTCTGCGGCACCAACAGCTTCAACACATGTCATCTGATATAATGTGTATGAAGACAATCAGGGAAGCATCATATCATAACAGGGGCAAAACATTTTTTTTCTTGATGGAGAGGCGCGTAAATGCCTTAATTTGCATGAACACACACTGACATGAGGCGGAAGATTTACATAAGGAACGCAGTGGAGGACGGACGTGTTGTACACTGCATCAATTTTAACAATTTAGTGCAGGAACAAGAACATGATACATAACTGACGCCTTTTCTCTAGCTCACCATCCTTTTCACAAACCAAGGGCATCCTGAAAGAACAGCCCACATAATGCGTTCTGCTGGAACGTCAGAAGAATGGGTTGGATATGCAGTCAGAAAAGGAAGGAACAGGAGAGAACAATCTCAATTCAGCATGTGATGGTCAGTGCCGCAGCCAAAAGAACATGATGCAACAGAGAATCTAACAGTGGTATATGTACATTTGTTGCCATAAAATGTATAATGATTAAATGATGGAAGATTAAGTATATATGTGAAGTATATAAGTCAGTGTTATTTTAAGTGAAACACATCTGTAGAAATAATATGACAGTTGGTCATAACCCAAGAGGATCCAGGAGTTCAATGTATATTTTCTATAAACTACATTGTCTTGTCAACAATATCATTTTAATAATTGTGCTACATCGTTCCTCTGAGACAAGACACAACACACCATGCATTTTTTTACTCTTTCTTCCATAGCAGTGTAATTAGCTCCTGGATACCAGGAGTTAATCAATAAGTTACTTTTAAATTGACTAAAGGAATATGATGTATATTTGATTTCCATATACCATATGAGAGGAAAGCTAATATTGGAAAAGACATGAGATTACTAATGATTACATCTATAATTTAATAGATTGATGCGAGACACAGTTGTGTATCATTGTTATAGCCAAACCCACAGCCACTCTACAATGTCATACTGGGCTAATTGTCTGTTTGTTGTAGATGCATGAGCTCAAAAATCACTTTCATAATACACGACATGGTTTGTATTTATGGAAACTGGACCAGGGCCCTTCAAAGGCTGACATAGTGCAACATTTGCATCTTTTATATCATGTGGTTTAATGAAACTGCATAAATGGAGTCTGTGACATAACCACGTCACCTGTTTCATTCACGCCACCTTTTCCAGGAAATGAAAACATCAATAAGGGTCAAAACATCACAATGACAAGAGAGACGCACAGGGGAGTTAGGTTCCACCAGATGGCAGCAAAGAGGTGGGGACTCCAAACAGGAAAGTTACATATTTAGAGAAAAGAGGTGGGTGCACAGGGACTGGGACTTGTTTTTTTTTTTTTAAATTGGGTTTTGTAAAAACAGCAATTAACATAAAATATATACAAACATCAACCCCTTCACCCCCACCACACACACACATGCTTACACATGCAGTCAGGTTTCCCTCTGCTGCAAGATGTCGCTGCTGTGCAGTTGTGGGCTGGTGTTATATATTAGTCCTCTCACCTCCCCCTCTGTTGTCCTAGACCTCGCCTGCATGACTCCCCCCCGCACTGACCTCATCAGGCCTTTGTTGGGAAACAAAGACTGTTCAGGC
Source organism: Trinectes maculatus (assembly GCA_016785345.1). Taxonomy (NCBI): domain Eukaryota; kingdom Metazoa; phylum Chordata; class Actinopteri; order Pleuronectiformes; family Achiridae; genus Trinectes; species Trinectes maculatus. The sequence continues at coordinate 223,785 of JAFBJQ010000359.1, read as the reverse complement.
GTCTGTTTTCAGGAGAAATAAAGCCACAGGGTCACAGGACGTGTATGAAGTCCACCTCTGATCAGTCAACACCCACATGGAAATGAAACAGGGAGCCACAACCAGCGAATGTGCAGCATTGTAAACACTGTGCGAGTCCAAACTAAACTTGTGTCTGAGAAATCTCCCTGGTGTCACTCTGTTTGCCGCACCACGGCTTCCTGTAGACTTTACCCCCATTCGTGTCCATGAGTCTTAGCCTTTGTTCTCTCAAGGTGGAGCTGGTATTTCCTGTCTATCCTGCTCAGTCACACCAAGCCACTCTTCTCTCTCTCTCTCTCTCCTGCTCCGTCTCCCTCACTGAAGTAATCATTATTCACTCGGCATTTCTGAGATATGATCCCTCTGCCCTTTCGAACACAACACGTAGATAACAGGAGATTATTTGGGCCCATGCACTGGATGCAGGCCAGCGTCAATAGGGAGAAGACGCGGGGTGTGTTTGTTTGTAATGGACTGAGATATGACTTCAGTCAAAAAAAAACCCATTAGCGGTGATAAATAAGTAAAGAGCTGAGACGCAACGATGAAGCTGCTGAAACGGAAATGTGGCTCTTTGTAGAATTCCCCCTGGAGAACACGCTCACTCACTCACTCAGCTTGACCGTTCCAGCATGGCCTCTCTATCACAGGACATTATATTTGATGGATTTCATTTTTAACCTTCTATAGTGCAGCATCACCACCTGTGCTGACATATACTTATATGTGTGTAGATTGTGTCATATTTAGATATTCTATCATTTTATACTACAATCACCTAACGTGTAATAAAGGTGCAGCTGCATATGGGTCACTTCATTTTCTTTGTCTCGTTCCAGCACATAGTGATAGTGACAGTGGTGGATTCCTGTGCGCTCTGATCACCTGCTCCCAGCCAGGAAGTGAAGGGGTTAAGTCTGACTCTGCATGCACGGTGCAGGCCTCCCTCCCTCTCTCCATCCATTTTCACTGTGTGTGTGTTTAAGAGGGAGAGTTTGGTGGGGGGCGGGGGATTGGGCCATCTGCAAACCCGGCCCCTGGATCCGTGATACGCGCTCACAACTTAAGTTTGTTGACAGATCAGCAACCGCGTCGCTTTGCTGTGGGGCTCACTGTGACCACAGAGTGATGGTGGCCCTTCCCGTGCTGTAGATTCCCTCAGTGCTCTTCCCGCAGAGCTCCGGGACATGTCGAGAGGCGTTTCTTCCCGAGCCTTCCCGAGTCGGGACTCCTCTGGACGCGCTATGGCATGAAGGTAAGAGTGTGTGTGTGTGTGTGTGAGAGAGAGAGAGGGGGGGTTGGTGGTGTTTGTTTTGTGTCGAGGTTTCAACTTTATAACGCAGCTGAGTCACGGTCACGCGCGCGTCACCTATCCGATCGTGCCATTTGACGCAGCGCGCGCGGGGCGATGGGCCCCGTCGTCCCACCGTGGCACAGCCGGGACGCGTCAGAGCAGAAAGTGGGCTCGACTCGGGTTTTAGTTTCTTCACACATCTGTACTCCACTGTTCACAGTGTGTGGGCCTGTTGTACACCTGGTTTACCACAGTGAGGCGCATGAAGAGGGTTGGGGAAATGGGTTTCTCGCTTATTATAATCCGATTCTTACCGGATTAATTCATTAATCTGACCCTTGACTCTTGAGTTCTGACCTTTTCAGACACAATCTGGATCACGTTTTCCCAGGGAAGTCGAAGTCTCTTTGTGTGTGCGTGTGTGTGTGTGTGTGTGTGTGTGTGTCAGAAAGAGTATTCATGGCTCTCTTACCTCACTGCTGACATATGTGATCATGGTTTGTCCAAACCAAAACGCCCGACTATTTCCCAAAATAAAAGTATCATTGTTGTGAGTGTGATGGGAGCAGCACTAATGGAGGCATCCACATCCATTAGAAACGTGTCCAGAGGGGAAACATTTAATTTCCACACTAAACACTTTCTTCTTTCTTTTCCTAATCTCTCCCTGTCAACTGCTCTGTCAAACACCCCCCCCCCTCCCCCCAGCCCACCTCCGCTTCACCAACTGTCATTTTGGAGTAAAGGGACATTTCAGATGACTTTTCCACACAGTCACATGTGAGTAATCCCAGGAGTCTGGAAGCAGCAGGAGATAATGGGACTGAATGGTGACCTGGGCCTGCATTGGTCACCACTGCAGGTTTAACCAGTGGTCAGCAGAGCCACAAACGCTTTGACCCCCACTGCCACTTGATAATCTAGATCTATCTGCGGCCCCGTTACAGCACAGGAGCCTCCATAATAACAGGGATTTAGATATTTCAGAGCAAACGTCACCTCTGTATTTATAATACGAGTTTCAACTTGTGTTGAATGTTTATAGTTTAGGCTACTTTTTAAAAAAATATGGTCATTTTATGTATTAAAACATTATATATTGAAAGTATCACAATAGGAATCTACACCCATTGTAAAATGTTTTTTATTATATTTAACATTTCACTTACTTGTGGGATCAGTAAACACATTTTCCATCTCATCACTCTTTCATATTCCGGCACAACGTTTGACTGTTCAGTGGAGGGATTGCTCCTTCAAATTGATCCCTCTCGAGGTTTAGGAACACGAAACAGGAAATGAAAAATTACTGGTTTAAATGAGTCACGTCAGGGACATGACTCATTGGACAGAGTTCAACCTCTGAGGCAACGTTTGGTTGACTGTAATAAATAGTTTTCCCTCAAAGTATTTAAGGGAAATTGAAACAGAACATGAATTTGTTGGTTTTCTGGTAGAACACCATGCACACAAACTGTCCAGAGGTTTAGTTGTTTTGTTACAGTTTAGTCAGTATTCAGATGGTTTCAAGTGCTGCTGCTGCTGTGGTAAAGTAATCAGGTCAGAAAAATAAACATGGGAGGATCAGCTCCTATGGCCTCAGATAAGACTGTGAGGTAAAACAACACATTCTACACATATAGGTCGGGCTGCTGTTCCTGGATCTGTAACCGTTTGTCCGTCAGGTCAGAAAACGTTACATGCTGGAGTGGCCAGTCGTTGCTCACATAGGAACAATGCAATGTATATGTGCTCGCACGGATGTTTTCAAGTTGTCTCAGGGAAAACTAAGCTCCGGTGTTGCGTTTCAAATCGCTCGAAGGTGCTGACTCGTTCCTCTCCTTTTCCAAACATAATCAGAGTGAAACGAATATATGTGGGAGTTGCGCTCTTGTCGTGTCACTAGTAGCATGTGGTGTGTTGTCACATGAGAAAAATAAAAACTTGTACACACGTTTGGATGTTTCTGTGCAGCTAATTTATGAGTTCCTGTCCAGCAGGAACTGGCCTGTGGACGTCACTGAAGTTACCAAGAGGAGGACGACTCCCCTGCTTTTTTCCGCTGACTTAATCCTCAACCAGCCACCTTGCCTGAGGCGAAACAGCGGGCTGGCCTGCTGTCAGACTTTATCTTTCCCTTTTCCACCTGTAAAACACCGATACCATCATGCAGACCTCATCGCTTCGCCGGCAGATGAAAAACATGGTCAACAACTACACAGAGGCCGAGATCAAGGTCAGGGAGGCCACATCCAACGACCAATGGGGACCTCCCAGCTCGCTCATGTCTGAAATTGCAGACTTGACCTTCAATGTAGTGGCGTTCACTGAGGTCATGGGCATGATCTGGAAGCGGCTAAATGACCACGGTAAAAACTGGCGCCACGTTTATAAGGCACTAACCCTTCTGGACTACCTGATCAAAACAGGCTCCGAGCGCGTAGCCAAGGAGTGCCGGGATAACATATACAGCATCCAGACACTGAGAGACTTCCAGTACATAGACAGGGACGGGCGTGATCAGGGTATCAATGTCCGAGAGAAGGCCAAGCAACTGGTGGCGTTACTGAGGGATGAGGAAAAGCTGAAGAGGGAAAGGAGCCAGGCACAAAAGACCAAGACGCGTATGTCCGGGGTCACCAGTCGTTCAGGCTCTGGATCCCTGCCGCCTCCATACCCAGGACACCGCAGCGGCCACTACAGTTCAGCAGGGGTTTATGGCGATGATTCCAGGAGGTGCAGGGGATCACCATCCTCCTATGACTGTAAGTACTCACGACATCTCACCGTGACACAGCCGATACACCCTTTCATGAAAACACGAGGACACTTGAATGTAAGATTACTTTCGTTCCTCAGAGTACACGGTTATCAGAAAGACACCTGCATGTTTCCTGTGGCATGTGACCCGTCGTTTGTCGGGATCGCGCACATGACGGGTCATGAGGTTGGTCGGTCATGTGTTTGTCACGACGCAACAATTTATCAATCGGCATCATCGCTTACGATCGCCATCAAGATGATCTCTTTTCAGAAAGTCTGAGTTTATAATTTAATGCCGTCTAGCATTCAATTCTAGCTTTCAAGTGTCAACTGCATGTGGTGTACCTTTTTAATAGAAAGTGTTTCAGTGTGTCTGTCTTCCTGTCGCTTTGAGCATCAGCATTCCTCTCATTCTCCCGGTTACAGTCATGTCAGCTAAACTGGATTTACAAAGGAGAGGAGGCCCCGGTATCGCTGGTTTCAGTCGAATGTAAAACCACAACAGGATACTACTGTTTTACTTATGGCGATGCTATCTGTTATGTCACTTGTGATCAGATGTGGATACTTTTATGCCTAAGAGATCCTTCTGTTTGCGTATAGTGGTTAGGGTTATCTGATGTCATGCATATTTACTACACCAAGTAGCTGCATGTAGTGTTTGTAAATGTGGTGGGCCTATTGTGTAGCATTTGTCGCATTGGCATTTCTGTGGTGCAGGTGGCATAATGTGTTGATTGAAAGATGGGTAGCAGAATAGTGGCTTTGTGAAGTTGTGAGTTGAGATGGTATCTGACCATTTTAGGGTTAGGGTTAGGGTTAGGGTTAGGGTTTATTCTCACTCTGTACTTGTTTTTCTGGGTCAGAATGAACGGCAGTGGAAACATGTGGTCATTTACAACCTCTGAGCTCTTGATTTGGGCTCAGTGTTATGTCATACACAGATACAAATATGGTAACGCCGCAAAGTGCCAAGTTTACAGCAATAACCATAACAGTTTCACACCCCAGCGATCGGAGCAAACAATTAAAATCACTTGGACCTGGTCCAAGTGGGAATTGGTTTCAAAACGGCTACAGACGTTCAGATACCTGCAAGGTGAGTTACATGCATGTGCCGTTTGTCATTGGGCCTGTGTAAATACAATAGTTACATTCCTCTGAGCTAAGTGATTTTACAGGCAACACAAAGAACAATGTTGGGTCCACTGAAGGACACCGGTGCATGGTTGAAGTGTTAGTGCTGATAAATGGCATGGGTCAGGAGGTTGGCAGCAGCTAATTGATAGCAAGCTTTCCAACAGCAAAGCAGCAAAGTGGAAATGATTGGTTTCTGAGACTGGAATTTGCCAATGCGTGGCCAGCTGCACTGTTTTAACCCCATGACCCACAGACCCACAGCCTGGCCTGGCACCCAGACTGGCCACGGCAGCACCCACCCCCGCCCCACCACTAAACCTGGCCCTGAATCCTGGATCCCACCCAAAAGATTCAGGGTATTAAGGTGGGCCCGGCTCCAACCCATCCATTCCTCTCCCCCTTCACCCCCCGGACTCTCCACACAGGCACACCATTGTTTTCAGTGTGGACAGAGTTGGGCAGACTGTGGCAAGCAACGCCAGCCAAGGCCCCAAACAACAGGCGATGGAAAGAGAATTAACATGCAACAACAGTGCCAGCCCTTTTTTTTTTGGACGTTTAAAATCACCCATAACTGTTTCTTTCTTTCATTGCTTTTCATTTTCTGTTAATGTCTCAACATCCATTTGCCCTAATTCCTCTGTAAACAGCCAGTTCCCTCTGCTCTTCCTCCGTCTCCGTAGCCTCCTCTTCCTCTCCTCAGCTGGCCCCAGACATGGAGCAAGCTCTGCCCGCGACCAGTGGAGAAGAGGAGCTGCAGCTGCAGCTGGCGCTGGCTATGAGCCGAGAGGAAAGTGAAAAGGTACCTTTAACTCAGCCAAGCACACACACACACACTTAGGACACACCTCTTGTCTGCACAGCACATGCACCTGACAGAAAAAGGGCTTCTTAGTTGCCCTGCTGCTGACGCGTTATGTTGTAATTCTGTAGTTAAACATTAAAGGCCCCCCCACACACACACCGGCGCCACCATTTTCCAGAGCCTCCCTCAGAAAGTGATATCATCAACTCCGTTTCTGACGTGGTTAATCGTGCGGCTTTGACCAATCGGCGTGAGCGCCGCTGGAGAGTGAGGACACTGAGTGAAACAGTGAGAAGCCAGACAGGATGTGTGCATTGATCCACTGCTAAGCAGCCACATTTCGCCCTCGTCTCCACGGCAAGGGCAGCTGTCGTTCTCTACGGCTTGTGCTCTGCAGCTATACAAGTATACTGTGGTGCATAGCTTTCCACTTCTGTTATCCAACTGATTTGTTTTAAAAAAAAAAATCTCTCCTTAGAATCATCTCAAATCTTTGTTTAACTTAAATAATTCCCGAATGAATCACCTCAGCTGAATCAAACGTGGTTTCCCCCCTAATCCTCCCTGCTTCACCCTAGCCACCCCCCACTGTGGACATTGACGAGAACACCCAGCTGCAGATCGCTATGACTCTCAGCAAGGAGGAGGCACAGCAGGTACCAGTATAGTGGGGAAAAGGGATGATCCTTCCTTTGCATCCATAACCCAGAACATCTCCCTCTGCTCTGCAGCTAAAAAACATGTCAAAAATGTTTTTTTTTCACTGCACATGCTACCCACTTGATCCACGGCCTCATGTTTAAAGAGCGGAGAGGAGATGTGATTTTCCTTCGCAGACTAATCAATATCGGCTTCATCCCTCTGTTCCACTAACAACGCGGTCTCCCCCCTTTTAGTCAAGTAAAAGGAGGTGACGCCACACTGCTGGTGTGGCGTCATGGAAAGGGCAAAGGGTTCCTGATTCCTTTGCTCCCTATGGGGCACCTGAAGGAGTGCATGCACTAAACCGTGATGATGTAAGATATCTGGATCATTTCCATTTTCTGTTGACTAAACGCTTTCCCCCGGTTTAAATCCGCACAGCCAGTCAAACCTACACCTGCTGCGCTGGATATGGATGAGGAGACCCAGCTGCAATTAGCCCTGAGCCTGAGCAAGGAGGTGCACCAACAGGTAGGCCTGACATGGTCCGGTGGGTTATACCAGATTACCATTGTACCCCATCTCTTTCTCTCTCTTCCTGTCTCTGTCCACTCCCCTGTTTTCTCCCTTCCCATGTCACTGAACTGTAGCACAATAGAGCTGCTCTGTTAGCGAGCACAGGCAGGCCTGCTCCTCTTTGACCAGAGAATCTTCTGGTTTGTGCCCATTGCGCACATCTATCAATGGGTCAAATGTTGCTTGACAAATGTGACTTTTGCTGGAAGCTGCAACCGTGTGTCTGTATCTATTGACAGGAACAACTCAGTCGCCAAGGGGATGAGTCGATGCTCCAGAAAGCTTTGGAGGAGAGCAAACGGGAGATGGACACGAAAGGCGGGGTATGAAGAACTGGGTTATGGGATTTGGGGGGTGGCGGGTGGAGGAAATAAAACCCTGCATCTGTGAATTTCTCACAACCAAATTTACTATGATACTTTATGATGTGTGTATATATATATGTATAGATATGAGGCGTTGGCTCTGATTAAGTTTTAATAGTTTAACTCTTGGAAAAGTTCTGCAAAAATTTCAATCCAGTTTGTTTAAATAAGTCTGAAGCAACATAACAAAGTCACTTCTTTCCCCTGTTGATGTGAACAGACTGCCTTCATGGACCTGGTAGATGTTTTTGCAGTGCCCTCAGATCCGCCTACTCGTGAACTTCGCTGGAATAATGCCACGCAGCGGGCAGCAGCTCGGCCGGGTGACCCAGACCCCTGGGACTCATTGGGTGAGCCTCGCGTTAGCACACTGAACCCAACGCAGTGTGGCATCTTAACACCAAGTGTAAATCACGTAGTAAATCATGGTCACGAACTATTAACTCTTTGCAGACAGATGCATTTGTAGCCTGATTCATTTCAGTAATTTCAACCAAGTTTATCACGTTCTTTGATATATTTTGTCATTTTCCTCCATGTTATTAAAGAAGGCAGCACTAATGCCTCAGGAGGAGATTCTTCATGGATGGTACCACCAACTTCCAACAGCCCTCCCCCACCATGGGAGCCCCCAACTGACACCTGGGTTGCCCCCCCGGATGGTGTCTCCAATCTCAATGCCACAGGTCCTGTATGGGGGTTTCCCGGAAGCACAGGCGAGTCTCAGACCAAGACAAACGCATGATATTTGAAGCGATATGTGATGATTTTTGATCCGAACCCCAAAGCAGAGGCAGGATTGATAATGCGAAAGGTAATGTCTTTAATAATAATCAAGCCAGGTAAATAACAGGTGACAGCTGCTAGTCAGTGAGGAACAGGGCAACTTCTCAATGGAGAGTGGCAGGAGGCTCAATGGTAACAGAGGCAAGGTTTGGACAACTGAAGAACAAGGAGAGCACAATAAACACAAAACACATTTCAAAAGAAGCAAAGCACAAGACAAGCGACGCACAGCTACCGTGTGTAATGGAATAATCTGAAACGGAGAGATGACCGGTCAATTTATGGAGCGCCTGATGAGTAGATTGAATGCAGGTGTGCCTCGTCTGGTGCACCGGGAGGAGCCAGCCCCGCCTCCAGCCAGACAGGAAGGGGAGGGGCCAGAGCAGGAAGAAAACAAACAGAGCAAAAACCTAACAGAAAAATACCAAACAAATAAAAAACACACCAGAACCATGACACAATATACTGTATTTCACAACAATTCAATTATGTTATATATTTGTTTAATGTTTATAGCCTCCTCAAGGGTTGATCCATTCTCAGCCCCATCAGAAGGGACAGCACTTGACAGAGCGTTCAGGGAACCTTTTCACCGAATGGGAAGCCCCTCAGGTAAATTAAACCCTGTCGCTTACACACCTTCACTGTGGCTCTTTGAGTCCCACAAACTTTAATCTTAGAACCTTTTTTTTTTTTTTTTTTTGCTGTTTAGACGGGGATCTGTTTGATGAGGCAATGGATGGAGGTCAGGTGAATGTCAATGGCCGAGGTGAGGGCAGTCCTGATCTCTTTGACCTGTCCGGTCTTGGGGAAGGCCTTCCTGTCGCTAGACCTCGTATGTGCCGGACACCTGAGGCCTTCCTGGACCCCACAGCTGCATCTTTGGTAAACCTGGACCGCTTGATCCCAGGAAATCCATCACCCAAGATCAAGAACCCCTTTTTATCAGGTATTTATTGAACAGCCGGTCATAGATGCAACTAATTTTCAGGGGAAAACTAGGAAAGTGGGTTCTTTGATGGCTGCATAGTGTTTTGCATAATTTAGCTCATTAAATGCAAATGGTGTTTATACAATTTGTATGCAAATTTTTGGGCTCCTGGCTTTAGGTGTGTGTGTGGCTAAAATACAAACTTTAAAATGGAAAAAAACACCAAATTACTCTGTGTTATTAAAATAACAGTTACTAGTAACCGAGTACGTCTCTGTTTTTTTTCTTCCTGTCCAGGCCCAAGTGAACCTGCAGTCATAAATCCATTCCAAACTGAGCAGCCCAAACTAACTCTGAATCAAATGGGCTCCACCTCTTTGGCTGCCCAGGCCCCTGCTCTTCCATACAGTGCCTCTTTGCCCCTGCCCATAAGCCACCAGCCTGCCAGCCTCCCTTCATCACTTACTCACCCCACTCATCCTGGTCTGGTCCTGCCAGGGATCCTCCCTGAGCCCTTGTTGCCCTTCTCTTCAGACAGCACTCAGGGATCACAGTCTGCACAGAGCAGCCAGAACCCCTTCTTATGATGACCAACTCAGCTGGAAAGATTTTCTTTTTTTTTTTTAAACCGGATTGCCAATTAGGTTATGCTCTTAAAATATCACTCTAACCACAGACCAAACTGCGCACCAAGGACTTGTATTGAAACCCTATTCTCAGTTGATTTTCTAAACCCTTAGACTGATGCAAGCTGTTTCTGCTCTTCACTGTAACGGCCTGTCCTGTCCGATCACAAGTGCTGTAACAAGGTTTAAAAAAAAAAGGAGATAGCACCTACATATCAGAAAATGTGTCATGTTAAACTGTTTAAGGCCATAATCTATTGCTAAATTAATTCAGATATAAACCTACATAGAAGCAGCTTTTCATTTAGTCCATGTCTGCTCTCTCTACTATTTATTTGTATGATTGCATTTAAACTTCATTGACACAGAGGAACAGTTGTTGCACCAACTGATGAGCATAAGTCTATAAACTGTTTAACAGTGATGATATAAATTGCTGGGGTTAGACTAAATTAATTCTAATTTGGGAGGACTGTAACTATAAACCAGACAAGAGTGGATGAATGTTTGAATCTTGAGTTATATTAATTTCTTGATAACTTTCCTGAAATATAAGGGTATTCTAATAACACTGCTTCAATCTTTAGTTGCATTTATTGCTTTGCATTTTCTCATTTCCCTTGGTGGCAATACATTCAATATGAGATCATCTCAACACAGGCGCTGACACACACCCACTACCACTTTCAATATTTGCTATGCACCTTTTGCCCCCTACTGGTAGTACTATGCTGCATCTTTTACAGTCAACAGTCTTTTAACATTCGTTCATCAAACTTTACTGGTTGTTAAACTTTTTTGAAAAAAGGGTTAATTTATTCTTTGTTTATATTTGCATGAACCTTTCTCCGGTATTGCAAAGCCATACAGTCTTATGATCACACAAAATTGTCAACTGTCTGGATATTCATTTAGTAAATGTAACCAGTATAAATTACCGAAGATATGATATAGAGTAATGCTGATTTAACAAATGTTAAAATGACCCTGTTGAAGGCCACAAACCAAAATCCAGCAGTCTAACAATAAAGTCCAATGTACTGCAAATGTTGCTGGAATTCTGACAGTTTCTCCTTCTTGATGAACCCTGCAAATGTGCCAGAAATATCTGCTATGCCTCTACAAGTGTTAAAATTGTCAACCATACATCCCTCTCATCCTGTCATATTACAGATACATCGCCTTCTCAGTCCAACTTAATGCCTTTTCCAGGTTTTCCTGTCATATGTCATGGTTTACCACTGTTTCAGTGAATCCAACGCTAAACAGGTCATCACACCATCATAAAATGCCTAAAAAGGCTTGACAGTATTATTTTTAAATTCCTAAAGCATAACTTTCTTGGGAATGATGACATGTTGCATCACTTGACTGTGCCCGACTCCAGCCAGCTGAGCACCTCCTCAAGTCCCTCTCCAGAGCGGGCACTGAGTCCCAGAGTCGTGATCGGTTGAGTAGCAGATGCAATGATGTCATCCATTCTGAACAGTGACTTTATCTCTACAAGACTCATAGTGCTTGGTATGTCCCTGGAAAGGAGTGGAAGAGATGAACATTTGTTGTAATGTAATGCGTTTGCCAGAAGGAGTTTAATAAAAACATAAGACAATGCGAAACAGATGGAGTGAATACATTGTAAGGATACATGTGTTGAACCTGCTAACTCTTTTGTAGGACAAGTGAATGTAGAGATTGGTGCAGATGGTGTTGTACCTCTTGTTGAAGAGAATAAGTACAGAGACACTGCGCAGAGGTTCAGCAGAAAGAACCGACAGCAGCTGGATACAGGAGGACGATACCTGGGCAATGTTGGCTGAGTCCACCACAAACTATGACCAGATACATAGAAACATTCAGTTAAATAATGCCAATACATTTACTTTCACCAAACGATGCAAAGGGAAGAAGTGTATACGCATACAAAAACATACAATGACAGAAGAGCACTCTTTAAAGTAACTGGGCCATATAGGGCCCATGCAGCCTCCCAGCTCTCTCACAGTCACCCTCCTCTTCTTTTTCAGTATCAGGTCTATTAGATTGGTTCCTACCTGCGAGAGAGATCAGAGGTGTTACATTGCCGCTCCATCACAACAAAACTGAGCATGCAAACTTTGTATTAATTCTACTTTTCATTATCACACACCGTAGGGACAGTGGAGGGAGGCGACCCCAGTTCATCCAGTCCGTGCAAACTGAGCTGTTAACAAATTAGTTAAGAAAAAAATGTACAGGAACTAGCTACATTGTTTAAATTGTTTAGAATTATGCACACTGGTCAGTTATGAAAATTGAATTTTAATCATGCTGTGTACTGAATACAATTGTTCAGGAATGCTCTTTAGCAATTGCATTCACACTGACATAATTGTTTTATGAAAGGCTCAATAAATATTGGGGAAACTGCATTGCATTGTGCTGACAAGCGTTTCCATCGTTTTGTCCACCCCATTCAGAACAATGAAATTTTTACATGAAGCAATTCGGTTAAACACAATTGCAGTTTTGTGTGTCCACACCTCTTTACATTGACAACAACTGAATATTATAACCATCATGTAGTGAATATTTATTGCTTTCATATATAGGCTACATGTTACGCATTAGTAGCCTATGTGCTCCTTGTAAACTGACAGATGAGTGTATAACATAACACTTAGATTGCTAGCATTTGATGCTAATGTATTGTACACCATACCATAGCTAAACAGACTTATTGTCTATATTTAGCACATGCAACACATTCAGTTTAGACAACGATTTCAAGCTCTGGTTCAAAACAGTGAACGGAGCATAAAGGATATTTTGCAGACGTTTAAGCAACAACGTTTTTCCGACCCCAGTTGCTCCAAGAAGCAAACACGTTTCATTTCTGGTCATTTCGGGCTTACAGCAACAACATTGCAACGCTGACGATAGCATGTAGCCGAGTTAGCCAAAGACGCACTGTGGCACCATGGCGACGCTTATGTGCCCGTTGTAAGTCGCTGTGATAGGACGAAGTAGACGTCAATCATTCCAGTGTGGCTTCTGATTCGTTACAGTTCCACCAGCATCATGTTTACCCGGAAGTAGTGACGGTCAGATGAAGCCTCATGAAGCCTCAAGACTTTCGATCCAGTTGGGTTAAAATGTTAATTTCTTGAGGCTTCATTTATCACTGTAGCATGAATTTCTACCATTTTCCACAAATGTCACCCCAAAGCAGAATATCCCTAACTTTTGGTGAGCAGTGTACACTCTCAGTGCAGTAAAAACTCGGATCACGTTCTGAAACAACGACGCTTTTAACGTCATCGGTGACTTCACTCACCCTTAACGAAGCTCGCATTGATACGTGCTTCCTAAAAGACTTTATGGATTTCTCGACGGGCAGGCTCCGAAGCCTCGACACAGTACGTCACATCACTACCCGGAAGCAAAACAAAAACATCATCCTCTCACTGGGTGACGCGATGGAACGCATCGAGAACGCCAGTTAAACCGTTGACACACCTGTCTTATTTTTGGGAGATAACCATGGAAGTTAAATTAAAGAAAGAGTTGGGGACAACCATGCTTAAGTCAACTGGTCACTCAGGAGGTGGGTGTATCAGCGAGGGTCAGAGTTATGATACTGACATTGGAAGAATATTTGTAAAGATTAATCACAAGAGCGAGGTAAGTACAGTAATATGCTTTTTTCTTTCTCCTTTAGTTGAATACATAAATGTGAATGTTCAAGCTACAATCCCTGAATCTCCATAAATTATGTGCATGCAATTTGACATGAAGAACGTTAGATTTGATCATTTATTTCCGTGAACAATCCAAATCCGGATTTTGTTTTATGTAGGCCAAACTGATGTTTGATGGGGAAATGGCCAGTTTGGAAGCAATTTTAACGACAGAAGCTGTTAAAGTCCCCAAGCCTGTAAAGGTGATTGAACTTGACACAGGTGGATGTGTATTTGTGATGGAACATCTGGACATGAGAGGTCTTAATAAGTAAGATTTTTTGGATAGTTTTGTACTTTATCAGTAGTACTATTTAGAGACTGTATATCAGGCCTTTTCATGTATTTTTAATGAACTTCTTTATTTCTATATCCAATTTCTAGATGCTCAAAGCAACTGGGAGAACAGCTGGCAGATCTGCATCTTCATAATAAGAAACAGTTGGAAAAAGTAAATAAGGAGCAGCAGACAGTGGGTAATTCAACACATCACTAGCTCAGTACATGTAGATGCTGATAAATAGGCATCATTTATACTTTTACCACTATTAATCATACAAATGTTTTTAAAAAAACTTGTTTCGTGGTTCACAGGCAAAGGAGCTGGGCAATCGGAGGTGGCTGTTGTTAAAAATTTTGGCTTTAATGTAACTACATGTTGTGGATATCTACCGCAGGTAATAAAAATATATTATATATACTATTTGCATCTGTATTGTTCTGTATTGTAGTCACAAAAATACGTCTTTTGTCCATCCTTAAGACAACCAGTGTTTTCCTTTTCGTCCTTGTCTCTTCAGAGAAATGAGTGGCAGGATGACTGGGTGACATTTTATTCCCAGCAAAGGCTGCAGCACCAGCTTAACATGGTGGAAAAGTCCTATGGTGACCGGGAGGCCAGAGAACTGTGGGCAAAGCTACAGGTGCATTCTTCCTGCCAACCTCATTAGAAACTAACTTAATGATTGAATCTGAAGTCTGATAGTGAAACATTGTGTCTGACATTTACAGCTGAAGATTCCACAGTTTTTCCAAAATATAGAAGTTGTCCCTGCTCTTCTCCATGGGGATTTATGGGGAGGCAATGTGGCAGAGTGTGCAGAAGGCCCAGTCATCTTTGATCCCGCTTCCTTCTATGGCCATTCAGAGTTTGAGCTGGGTATTGCGGGCATGTTTGGTGGCTTCAACAAATCGTTTTACTCTGCTTACCATGAAAAGATTCCTCAAGCACCAGGCTTTGCAGAGAGAAACCAGCTTTACCAACTTTTCCATTATCTCAATCACTGGAACCACTTTGGTGGTGGCTACAGAGGCTCCTCAATAAGGATAATGAAGAACCTATTGAAATAACTGCATTCACACATACAGAAAGCTGCATACATCTTTAACACAAGCCACATTATGAATATACTGACAGATGCTAATTAGACCAAAACTAGACTGGTTTGACTGTTGGTTGGCTAGACTAACCTATTAACAATGATTCCTAAAAAAAAATAACAACAGCCGCTTTGTTTAAAAAACAGAATCTTCCAGCAAAAGTCTTAAATGATTATTTATATATTGATTTAATAATTATTGTTTAACAAGGATAGAGCTTCGGTATATTTTTAATTATCTGAACCTTCTATTCTGATTTGTGTGTAGGTGCATAATGAGTATACACATTATAAAAGCCTGACTGTTGATAATATGCAGGAAATACACTATGTATAAATACAGTACTGCTTTGAAGTAATTTGCAATCCATACATCTACTGCTTGAATAATAATAAACCCTGAGATGACCCTGAGTGTTTGTCCTCATCTACCTTATTTAATATCTATCTTGAAAAGCTGGGTAACACATAAAACAAAAGTAAGACTCCTGTCATCATACTGAAGTTTCCACACCTGTAACTGACCCTTTGACCACTGCCAGCAGGATAAACTGGAGCTTCTTCTCCCAGTACAGTCGTAATACTCAAAACACACAAGCACCCAGCCATCTTATAATCTTTAATGCCAGTTTGGTTGTATGCATACAATTATTAATATATGCAAAATGTAAGAAATACTTCAGTCACTATTTGACTATAATATTGTTTGAATTGTTCAGTACAAAATTACCAATGTTGCCTTTAAGGTATTTTTTTTTAGTAAGTTTTACTTGAAATAGCATTGAGTGATGCAGTATGTTTTAAGTAAGAAACATGCTTTGGGATAATGAAAAGAATATAATAAAAAAGATAAAATAAGAATTGAATAAAAAAAACGTCTCATGAATGGTATCAAATATTTGGTACGGCTGTGTCCGAAATCGCTCCCTAACCCCTAAATAATGCACTATATAGTGACCACGCCATTTTGTAGTGGTGTCCGAAACCTTAGGGATCATAGCATGTCCACTATATAGTGCACTCAATGTATCCCACAATTCACCGCGAAATGTAGTGAACTTCCGATGGTCACTAACCGGAGCAAGATATCCCATCATGCATTGCCAGAAATTCTCTGGGCTGCGTAGAAGTGAAAATGGCGGACGGACGGGAGGGAAATACTGTATACATAAACATTATAAAATATAACAAAATACGAAAATAAAAAGTACGGGACAGTAATCAAAAGCCTCTAATTTAATAAAAATGCAGTGGTAAACAAACAAGTATTTTGTGAGACGACAATAATGTGTACCACATTGTTTTAAATGTGCGACAGCGATGACGTACTTACCGGCGCCGAGAGTAGTGTCCGAAAGATTTTTCTGTTGAGCTCACTATATAGTGCACTACATTTATTTCCCTATATAGAGAGTAGTAGGGAACGAGCGAGTGATTTCGGACACAGCAGTAGATACACATGAACTTTCATAATTCACCACAGCAGAGTCGCGCAGTGACTCTATTGGCACTTCTCGGTTACCGTACCGGGGCGGGTCTCAGTCGGCAGAGAGACAGTTTTGCTGGAGCATCACAACAGAGAAGAGGAAAAGTGCTAGAGCTTTGTTTACTAAGATACGCGCTTCATAAAGGACTTAATGAATCCTCGGCACAGTACGTCACATAACCACGACACATGCCGTAGTTCATGTTAATTAAACGCTACGGTTTGTTTGCTAACGTTTAGCTAGCTAACTGTCCCATACCATACACCATTGGGTGCTAGTTTTCGCCTTTACAAGGAGACTCCTCTTCGGCTTAAGTCTGACATGGCAATGTCGGGTGCGGGTAATGATTGCTCTGGAGGTGAAGGGGGAGAGTCGGATGTTATTGCCGCAGCGTGTGTCCTGGTCGGCTTCAGTGACAGCGACGAGGCCAGAGCCATCATCTCCAGCCTACCGGAGGTCCACGGGGACACGGGGACAACAGAGTCCGTCATACAGCGGTTCTTGAGTGAGACAGTACCTCACACAGACGTTAACATGTAACCATTGCTTTGTATAATGGTGTTTTTTTAGCTTGTTCATTCTATTCTGCCTGTATTCTCCCACAGTGATAATGAACAGATACCTAGAACAGCCTCATCTGCTGGACCCTCACCTAGGTATATAATAATTAATCATGCAAGTATGAATCTGAATTCAGTTTGTAGTAGTAATGTAGATTTATTTGGCGAATTCACATATTGCTAAAATACCCCCACTCTTTAAAAAAAAAAATTGTGTCAGAATGGATGCTGAACATGATACTGGAGTTTGTAAGGAGTGAACAGTCTCCACCTTCACTGGTTCACTTGGCCTTCAAGTTTCTCTACATCGTCTCTAAGGTCAGTGTAAACAGTAGCTTGCCAAGTGTAAATCCACTTGATTGCAAAGCGCAGAGTAAAACCTGGAACACTCATTTAACTGGCACTGCATTCTTGCTTCATAACACAGACCCAACGGTGTTCATATTTATTTTTAGTTTGTTTATATGTCTACTCTTTCTCTAAGGTAAGGGGCTATAAAATCTTCATGCAGCTTTTTCCTCATGAGGTGGCTGATCTCCAGCCAGTTTTGGACCTGCTGTCCAGACAGGATTCAGATGACACTGAGGTGAGGCTGAGATCAATGTTTGTGACTAATATAATATTCAAGTGATTCATTCAGTAATCTCACCTCTGTGCACTATTCTTGTAAAGCTGGCTTTTATTATCTTTGTCATTAGCCTTAGAAACCTCACTAAGTTTGCCATCTATTATTCCAGACTTGGGAAACTCGCTATATGTTGTTGTTGTGGCTGTCCATGACCTGCCTCATACCCTTTGACCTGTCTCGTTTGGATGGCCATCTGGAGTTTGAAGGTGGCAAGGCCAGGGTGCCCACTATGGACCGTATTCTAGCGATTGCAAAGGCAAGTTAAATATGTGAAATATTCTTAATTTAGTAATGAGGTTTCGTATTGGAGGCTCTGTCTCTTGCCGTTACTTCATCTTTCAATAGTGCGATGATGCGCAACAGTCATGATATGACATAATGTGAATAACAGGTGTTTTTGCTTTTTTTTACAGTCTTATCTGGTAGTCACTGGCAGTCCCAGAGATGCAGCATCTGTACTGGTATCAAAGTAAGTGCAAAAATAGGTAATTACATAACATTTTCAATTATTAATTGTCTTTAAAAGATGTACAGTAAGTTTAACCTTTTTAGCACCGTAGAAAAGTAGAACAGTTTCCTTTGAAAACAGTATTACCTTTTTTATTACACGTGTAAAACAAATAGCTTGTGCTTTTCCAGTGTCATTACACTAACCTTGTTAAGGTATAAACTGTAATTAGTTTTTTAACCAATAGAGGGCATGGTTGATCTTTGAATGAATTTATTGGTGAATGCTTGTATGTGTTTAACCCTCTGTTTCTTTCTTGTCTTGTTGACACATGACTGCACAGGTTCATGACACGCCCTGATGTGAAACAGAAGCATTTCGCAGACTTTTTGGACTGGAGCCTCACCACCATATCACAGACCAATGACCTGTCAGTGCGAGGCATAAGGGTGTTGGATGGTGCTTTGCAGTCTCTGGTAAACACAAGTACTAAGGGTTATACTGAGATGTTTTTTGTGTCCACCCACCCCTGCCTGTTTGTTTTAAGCCAGTGTAATCTTTGTGCACTGCAGTATTCAAACCGCTTTACAAGATCTGACATGACTGGTATTTTTCTCTCAAAACCTAATGTGAGTTTGGCAGGTGTGTTTTGCACCTGTTGCATGTGTGTAATCTGCTTTCTACGACACATCTCAGTTTCTATCTCCAGCTTTAAGGTAAACGGTTCTTCAGGAAATTGAATGAGTTGTAGGTACTTTGTTCCAATGAAATTCACCTTACCTGTAGTTTGTCAATGATGAAAACTACTTTGAAATCACTCCCTGTCATTTGAGGTGATGTATTTCAGCCCTCCAGGAAGCACATTACAGTACTATCATTTGCATATTAACTTGCATAAGATGTTGCAAAAATATTTGTAAAAAATTTACTGCTCTGGCTCTGGCTCTGTCTGTTCAGTCAACAACCTTACATTTATACAGTACACGTTTTTGTGTGTAGATTCATTTTTGTTCATTTTATTTGTGTTCCCCAGGCAAAGCTTTTTAAACATGGAAAACGAGATGACCTCCTGCAATATGGTAACTTCCCATTTTTCTCTGTTATACCTAGTAAATCTGCATTAAGGTAATGACTCAGGATCTAATGGATTTGCCATCAGTCCCAGTCATTTGGTCTTGTGGTCTTCAAAGAGGATAGCAGGAGTTCAATTGGCCCCAACCTAGGGCTCTGCAGACTATATACTGTTCAGGATATAATATTTTGATGGAGAGTAATTCACATTTTCAAGAACACATGGCAGTTATACCAGTCATACCTGGAATGTGAACCTCATCCATTATATTGAAGATCTCTGTTTATATACTGTATTTAAATATTTAACACAGACAAACAAGATGGGAGTGTATGCTTTTTCTTAGCTTCCGGCAAGAGATCTCAACAAAAGAAAAACCTTGTGATGTTTTTATGTGTTACCCAGCTCCTACAGTTCTGCGGTGTCTGGAGCAGAAACATCTATCAGAGAGCAGCGAGGGCATCCTGAGGAAGCTTGGCGTCAAACTAATCCAGAGACTTGGCCTCACCTTTCTGAAGCCACGTTTGGCTGCTTGGCGGTATAAACACAAGTTTATTATATGAATGTTAAACTTGTGTTTTTTAACATCTAAGAACATCTTTGATGTAAAGAGTTTTGTTAGTTTACTGTAAAAAAAACTGTGGCTACTAATTCAGTTGGTAATTGCTTTATATCAGGTCTCTTCTTGCTACATTTTCATTATGATCAATTCAAATTTATCACAACACATTTTATTGTCATTATTGAGATGTGTTTTGGATGAGATAGGAGCCTGGAAATAAGTATCTTAAAATGTTATGTGCCTGTTTTTCAGGTATCAGAGAGGCAGCCGCTCATTAGCCGCGAACCTTTCATTGTCCCTGTCTGCTCCAGCTGCTGATGCTGTGTCTCCTCCTATGGACACACAAGAACAGCAGGAGGACTATGACATACCAGAGGAAGTAGAGAGCGTTATCGGTGTGTTCCTGCCTCCACTCCTTTTGAAAATTTTGTGATGACAGTACATTTAATCAGCAATTTTAAAATTAAATTGTTTGTTGCAGAACATCTTCTGGTGGGATTGAAAGATAAGGAAACAATTGTACGCTGGTCTGCAGCAAAAGGGTAATGATGCATATTTATAACAGCTGATAATGAATCATTCCTGTTATTTCTTCAAACTTTTATGTCAAAGACAGCATCTCCATAATAATCTTATTTAATTTAACCATTTAGCATCGGGAGGGTGACAGGGAGGCTTCCTAAGGAGCTGGCAGATGAGGTGGTTGGATCATTACTTGATGGCTTCAAGTAGGTTCATGCTGGGGGCTTAATTGCTTTCACCGTCACCTCTGCTTCAGTCATAACTATTACTGTGAAAATACTTGTTACACAGGGGTCATTTTTTTAAGCCAGCGTACTACTCTAGAAATGTCTTCTTCTGTGTCTTGACCTGCCTTGTGTGTCTTGTATGTCAAGTTTCCAGGAAACCGACAATACTTGGCATGGGAGCTGCCTAGCATTGGCAGAACTTGGTAGAAGAGGCCTGCTGCTGCCTTCCAGACTGGCAGATGGTGTGTTTTCACAAATTCACATTGAAATACTTTCTGTTAGATACATGGATTGCTGTAATCAGGGCAGTTTTCCTTAATTCTTTATTCAATTTATGTACATATACAGTGAATTTCCACATCTTAGACTTTACATTTTCCACATTACAAAAAAATATATCCTGATTTAAATATTAAGAACCCTTTATAAAATGCTTTGTACCTTATCTAACCAAGTGTAAAAACAAGGCGTAATATTCCAATATCTGTGAACACATTTCTATTTGTTTAACATCATTTTGTAATATTTTACCATGTGGTAGCTTTGTAGAAAACTCCTACTTAATCAAATCTTTCAGTGCTTTATTGATATGTTAATATGAATGTTCATGAAGTTGTTCCTTTCTTGTTGAGGTCCACAGACTGAGAGATATTCTTTTGGAATCAGCGAGGCCGTCTCCTCAGTACTCGTCCCGGAGTTTTTGCTCGCTTGTTTGGTTTAATGCAGTGGTTTTCGGCCGGGCCACTGTTTGCTCTTTTTGCACCAGCTGCTTTGTCCTTGTCCTTCTCTGGAGAGCCAGGACATTTAGCCTCTGTATCATCATTTGAGGGGATTTCTGCAGCACTGAAGTCACATGATGAGACAGCAGAGCTTGCACTGGCAAGCTGACAGAGTGCTAGTGCGGCAGTCTGCCTCTGGTCACAGGGCTCTTCGTCAAGCTCATTATATGGCCTCTGCTGTGGGTTATCAGGAGCTCTGGGAGACGCCCGAAGACTGAGGTTCAGAGGCACATCGTCCCCCTTTAATTTCTCTGAATCTGAACACGTCAGTCTATAGTCAGATGTGCTTTTTTCTTTATCCTGTTTTCTTGTTGAGAGGTTGAGGGGAGCCAGATCCACTCTGCTGTCCTCATCATCTTGTTCTGACATGGTTTCATGACATGGCTCAGAGACAGAAATGGAGGTATAACTGCTGCTCTCTGCTGACCTGGCAAGAGACCGAACGAAAAAAAAATTTGGAAGGCTGATGACCATTTTTTACAAATACAGCATACCAGATAAGCCAAGAAAGACAAGACTATTTTCTTGATTAATAATAATAAAAAAACAGCATCAAGTTGGCTTACCCTCTGTCCAGATGCAGGATTCTTAAATGCAGGAGGCTTTCAGCAGACTCCTCTTGTCTTGTGTCAGTTTTGATGTTTTGCAGGGCTGTAGCAGTTTGTCCTAGTTGGGGAGTTGTCAGTGACGCACCCACGCTGGTGTAGGCCTCTGTGTCTTTTTGAATGGTGTGTGCATGGCTGGGTCTGTCAGGGGACCCCAGGGCTGAACAACCCTCTTTCGGGCTTAACCTGGTTGACTTGTCTCTGCTTTGCCCAGGGTCGCTCTGCTCCTGTGCAGACATGTTGAGGCTATTGTGTCCAGGACGTGAAAGCATGTACAAGTCAAAATCCTTTGGCCGAATTGTTTGATCATACAAATCCAAAGGTATGTATCTGGGTCCTGTAATTGGGAGGTCATGTGGTCTGTACAGGGCATAATGCAGAGGGGGGGCTGGGTGAAGAGGGTGGCAGTATCTGTATGAGTATGTGGGAAAGAGAGAAGTGTGAGGTGGAGCAATGGGCTGTGGTACCACAGGCCTCTGGGGATCCAGGAACTCTGGCCGGAAAGGAGAAGCATTTGGCTCATTTGCATGGTGATATCGTGGGAGGTAGTATGATGGATAGAGCGGCTGGTCAGGCAGGAGATAAGTAGGGTATTCAGGAACAATAGGAGAGTGTACTGGTTTTAAGGGAATTGTTGATGAAACCGTGCCCCATTGGAAACCTGGGTGGTTGAAAGTGGGAGTAGGGGTTTGCGAATCCTCTGACTCCTGTACAGGGGACTTGAAGGTGTCTGCTCCATCGCGGTTGGGTGTGACTAGAGAGAAGGCAGAGGGGCGAGGCAGAGACTTGGCTTCACTGTTCTCCCTATTCTCTCTCTCTGTACTTGGTGTGGCCACATTATTGCTGTCTGTATTCGTCGGACTGTCACACCCAACATCTACTTCTTCTGTGTCATCTCTGCTCTCTAGTTTGTTCTCCTCGGCTTCCTGTTTCTCAGGACTGTTGTTGTGATCATTTTGCATGGGGCTTGGACAGTCCTTGGACATGGCTGAGACTATCTTTGCGACAGCTTTGACCTGTCGTGCCGTTTGTCCAGTCTTCTGTGACACCAGGGAGATGGAATTTTTACACAAGTTGTATTTCATGTGGTTAAAGAGATGGGACTTTTCATTGCAGGTGAAGGGACACTGGAAACACTGGTACTTGAAGGGCTTGCCTGGCGGTCTGGGAATGTAGTGGGGTCTTTTCGGCTTGCGTTCTTGAGCAGCCTCCATCTTGATTTTAATGCACGTTGTCTGAAAGAAGAATACAGCACATTGCGGTTGAGGATTTAGCGATGGTGCACATTTATAGTTCATCTTTCAATATCGACTAAAGCTGTTGGGAACAGGACACTATAGGAGCAACATGCGAATGATTCCAGCTTTTGTTCCAGATTCGCACAGAGGAACGAGAGTAATAAAGTTGTTTGACTGGTTTAGGTATAGGTAGTGCTTAGTGCTTCTCATTGGACGGTCTGTCTCTTCGTGTTTTTTTTAGCTGCTCGGTCAGTAAAATCTCTGGCTACACAAAACACTACACCCTCAGGCTAATATATTCCTGCAACTGTTAACTTCTAACTGAATTTGAACACCAAATCAAATATGAAAACCTGTCTCGCATATGAAAAACTGTGTCGGCATTTTTGCATAGGTGCACATGCGTCTCAATGTCACTGTGACAATATAAACACTTTTATTTGGCATGAGTTTTCAGATGTCTGTCATTACATTTTTGCTCCACTTGCATCTGGTAAAGCTTGTGAGTTACTATGGCACTTGGTAGGCAGTTGTTGGGCAGACTAGACACTGACTAAGACAGACCTGGAGGGCATGCAGAGACATGCTTTCCCTCTCAACCTTACTAAACTCTGCGCTGTCGGCGTGGGAACCACCAGTCACCTGCTTCCCATGACTACACCTGCAGGATGCACTCATCTCCCATTCATCATTGGTTGCGCTGGCTAGTTTTGGAGAGGCAAGATTATGCGAATGAATTCTTTTCACATACCAGGTGAAATAGGCGTAGTAGGTGGCATCTGAAACACTTCGGGTTTGGCTTTGAAATGAAACATCACCTAAAGCTGTGAGTTAAGTGTTACTGGGTGTCGCTTGGAGGAACCTGCTTGTCATGTGCTGTCGCAAGAAGTTGTCACTCAAGTTTCTGTCCAACTGCAATAGCACGCAAAGCCACTCCCTTCTTATGGAGTGCAATCCCGTTTTTAACATTATTGCTGTTCACACGCCGTATAATCCAGCCAAAACCTCTCAATTTGTTTTTTTTTTGTTAAAAAATATAAATTTGTTTATTTATGAGCTCGGTTTTTTTTTTCTATTTACAGACCTTTCTGTATATGTCCTTAAGAAAAACAACAGTGCTATCAAGTAAGTTTCTTAGTTTATGTAGTTGAAGATAGTTAAAAGATTCTTCACAGAGGCCAGGTACTTTACCTGACCATTACCTGTGCATCAGTGCATCACAGCGTAAGTATGTACTCATTAAAATACAAAGGTAACAGGTGCATTCAAAGCAGGTATATACACCGTGCAAACTAACGAAACAGTATCTTCATAATAACAGTAGCAAAAAGGCTTTGACAGAGTATTGAAATCAATGTCACTTTAAAAAAAGATAAAAAAAATTAAAAAATAAACAAACAAAAAATTACCTTCTCTCGGTGTAGCGAGCTCTTTGTCCTCTCCTGAGTAATTTGGTCTGCAGAGAGACACTCCACAGCCAGGCTTAGCGTCTTGTCAGGACATTCACTCCAGTACGCGCTAAGAGTTCAGTGTGTGTATGCGCGGTTCATGTGTGTGCTGTATTTGGTGATGTTAGTTGTGAGGTGAGTTCCTTTCTCTGAGGTGTTGTCTCACTAGTGGGTGGGGCTTCATCCCTAACAGCAGGGCCCTCAGGCAACATTGATGTACTTGATATTAGTCAGGCCTCAAGGGATGATTTACATGACGGGGTCAGGTGGATCCTATCAAACCTTCTTCCTCTTTCCCGCTCCATTGCTCTTTTTTAGGGAATGTCCACAAAGGACTATTTTGCTCTTATTAAAAATAACATGCTAATTTAATGTAATAACAAGCACAACAGGTTTCAAGTCAAGACCAAGTAGTAAACTGGCAAGATCGGCATGACATTTGCATACTTGCAGGTGAAATTGTTGATGTTCTCGTTCAGCTTTAACTCCCGTCTCGTGAGCAGTGTACAAAGAAAATGATACAGATTTGTTATGGTAAACATGTTGTTTTTCGTTTCCCTAATAATACAAAAAGTGCCGTAGTTTGTTGTTCTTGTGCACATTCTTGTTTTTTTTTTTTTTACATTTTTTACATTCTATTCTAATTTCATGAAGACCAACACATGTTGTCCATTTATCTCTGAATGTACTGCAAAAGATTTGCTTAAAAGGCATGTTGTCTCAATAACATAAACGTTAATTTAAATAATCTATGTATTTGTCATATTGTGAAATAAACAAGACTAGGCTTGTGTTCTCATAATAGTTCAAGGAGCTACTGGTTTTACTCCAGGAAATCTGGCTGGTAGGAGAAGAAGAAAAAAAAAATCTCTTTATTTGTCCCGCAAATGAGAAAAATGTTTTGGACCATTATTTTATATGAAGCTTCTAATGCATTTCTGTTGTTCGCTTGTAGTTGTGCCACTTGTCATCAAGTCCCTCACGTATGAGGAAAAGAGGGGAGCATGCAGCGTTGGTTCCAATGTGCGTGATGCTGCCTGCTATGTGTGCTGGTCCTTTGCCAGGGCTTACGACCCCAAAGAGCTCAAGCCGTTTGTCACTCAGATTGCCAGGTAATCCTTCTTCTTCTTTGTCTTCTTCTTCTTCTTTCTCCACTTCCTGGATCATTTATTTTATATTCTTTAAATACCCCATGTGGTTAATGTGCATTTATCATTATTATCAAATATTATCAAAATTTAAATATCGTTATGCCACAATTACTACTCTAACATCACAATCCCAAAATAAAAGTCAAATATAAATAGACCTCCTCCTCACAAACACCTATTTTATATCTGCTGACAATAAGAACAGACGCGTACCTCTATAATCCACTGCAGTTAAAAATGAGACAGAAGCATAACAAACAAATGAAGCAATTGCTAAGATTTCTTAGGTTGCAGCTCATTATGAACAGCCTTATGATTGTATTTTGCAGAGTGGTTTAATGGTTTGCCTCTAAGCAATCATTTACTTCCTCAAACCAGTTTCTCTCTACTACATTTTGCATGTCCCAATGTTACCAGCAAACACACTTGACTGTTCTTGTTGTGCCTTTGCAGGGAAATAGTTTGCATTGTACTCAGTATTTTTTATTAAACAGACATACGTAATATTTAGTTGTATTAATCGTCATTGCATAATGTCGTAATGATGACATTTATAAATGACAGTAATTAATGCATAAGTGCATTTCTTTGTTCGGTTTTGTCTTCTATGAACATTTCACTGCTGCCAACCAGTACAGGTAAAAATAAGTGCTTGTTGCTGTGTGCTCCTCATGACAGTAATTCGACATTCATAGATCCCCAATATCCTGAAAATCTCCAAGGTCGCTGCTGTTGGGAAAATTCTGAAACCAATTAATTTTTAAAACCTAAAATATCAGTTGTGAGCTGTGTTTATGTGGCCTGTAAGAGAAAAGATCAACAAAATATTTTTTTAAATAATGTTAGCAATAATGTATTAAAACATTTGAGGCCAGGCAATAAATGAAAACATTTTAAAACCGGTTATGAATGGGCAGTGATAATAAAATGCAGCAGCATGACTTTTGGTCATTTAAACGGCTTAGAGAGTCTTCCTCTAGAATCAGGAGCAGAAGCTCGACTCCGGAGAAATTAGTAATCTAATCAGGAGCCAGTGCAGAGAGGGAAGTTGCATTATCATCCAGTGACGAATGTTCAGGCTTTTTCAATAGTAACGGTTTGCCTCCTCCTTAATCTCCTTGCTCCCAGCGTGCGTGTATGGACCTGTGGTGTCTGACTGTGCAGACCAGCTCTGCAGAGTCAGTTTGAACCCCTACTGCCATTATCATCAGCATTACCATCAGCAGTCGCGACAACACCCTCCCTTTTTCTAGCCTACAGGACTGCCAGGTTTCGCCTGTTGCTGTAGGTTTCGGTCGCCATTTGGCAGCTACGCTCAGACAAGCTGGTTCCTGCTCTATTCATCACAGCCTGATGACATTCACAGAAAACTTACCTTTCTGAATGTGGGACTAAGTGACTTGAGGGCACATACATACACATTGTTGTATCTCTACTTCCACTGTTACAGCTACTCAGATAAAGAGTGTGATCGAGAGTGCAATCATGTTTTTTTTTTTACCAAGCCCTCAGGGGAAGGGCAGTTAGTACAGGCAAACAGAGACAGTTAATAAAGCTTCAGGCCTGAATCTTGCTTTTAGGAAAGGAACATAGAAGGAAAGCAAACACAGCTAACTGTTCATTTCTGGCTGTCGTTTTGATGTATAAGTACATTGCCCCCCCCTCACTAACTGACATTCCCACTTGCACCCTTACTGGACCTTGTTGAGACACTGCTGAGTGCACGGATGCTGAGGTCAAAACATGACCTCACACAACTTCCCACACTGCAGCAGAGTCACGGTTCATCATCTTGTGACTGCGTTTACGTAGCCCAAGTGTGGTGATGACATGCCTTAGACATAATGTGAGTCAGAGATTCTTATTAGTTTGTAATGATACTGATAAACGATTGGTTGCAGCGTAGCAGGACTTATTGAGGAGGTTAACAGCTTAAGAGGCTGCTCAATATGACTTTTTGCATTTTTATCCATCACATAATCTTTAATACCTCGTGTATGTTAGATAGTTTATACTCAAACACTCCACACTCCAACTGACACTTTGTGTTTCTGTCCGCAGTGCTTTGCTGATCACCGCTGTGTTTGATCGGAATGTAACCTGCCGCAAAGCTGCCTCTGTAAGTTCTCAGGTCAAATGCCTCTGATCTCTTTACATTAGATACACACTTAACATGACACAAGTTCACTTTAATGTCTCTTTTTGTCACAGGCCGCCTTCCAGGAGAATGTCGGCAGACAGGTTTGTGACTGCAGTATTGACTACTCATACTCGTTATGACTAACAGAATCACTGTGATTTGAAGTTTATTTGCTGCCAAAACTTGCTCAAACTTGCCTTGATGGCAAAAGATGACTGACTGGGCCTTCCACTGAAACTTCCTGCAACTAATTTTCCAACAGTCCTTTATGGAATGCATCAAAAACATAAAAGTTTGTTCCTTGTTTGTGTCTCAATAGGGAACTTTTCCTTATGGTATTGACATTGTAACTGCAGCAGACTACTATGCTGTTGGGAATCTCAACAACTGCTATCTGAACATCAGGTAAAAAATATTATTTCTATAATATTATTTCTAACATTTACATTTCACATTTTACTTAGCGATGACAGAGGGGAACTTGGGCAAATGCTGAGGACAGTGCGCTTGACATGAACTCGACACATTATGAATTATGTGTGTTATGAACAGCAACACCTGTTGTGGATGCACATCTGACAAATCTAACAAAGAAAGGGTTCACACCTTTTAAAAAATGTTAACCTTTGGCAGAAATGCAGCAGAGCAAATACTCAAGCAGTGAAATGGGTAAAGATGGTAGCCTTGGGGCATGTCTGAGAATAGAAACACACACAAAACAAGGAGCATCAAATGAAGTTGTATGAAATGGTCAAAACTGGATGAAATCAATTTTATCCCCCAATTAATGAAACAATAAAGCTCGTATTCAGCTATTTGTTTTTCACTCATAGTGTTTACATCGCGAGTTTCCCTGAGTACACCAATTCCATGATAGACCATTTACTGGCCATGAAGATCAACCATTGGGATGGGTAAGTATATGTAATTTCCTTATAATGTTTTGTAAATATGACAAGCAGACATTGCAGGTTTGACTTAATCTCAATACGTGTTTTTTGCAGTGCGATCCGCGAACTTGCGAGTAAGGCACTTCACAACCTGACGCCTCAAGCACCTGATTATATGGCAACATCAGGTAAACAATGTCACCATACCTGTTTCCCACGCAAAGCTGGGCTTTCAACAAATGTAAAAGTCTCATGCAACATACCTTTTTTTGGAACTGACTGAAACCTATAATTATTAGACATCAATAGACATGCAACGTGATGTCTTCCTCATTTGTCTCAGTTCTGCCACAGCTGTTGTCCATGGCAGTGGGCATTGACCTCCACAGTCGCCATGGAGCTATCCTGGCATGTGCAGAGA
Source organism: Trinectes maculatus (assembly GCA_016785345.1). Taxonomy (NCBI): domain Eukaryota; kingdom Metazoa; phylum Chordata; class Actinopteri; order Pleuronectiformes; family Achiridae; genus Trinectes; species Trinectes maculatus. The sequence continues at coordinate 194,563 of JAFBJQ010000359.1, read as the reverse complement.
TCACACATGCTCTATACAAACTGGGCCTTCAAACCAACAGGTAGACTCTACAGTACTTAATTAAGCAGGGACTGGATGTCCTAGTCTAAACCCCAGTTTGTGCCTCTCGTTTGTCAGCTTTAATCCCACAGACATAGTGATTAGTATCATTGTCACTGAAAGAGAAATACTGAGGAATATTTAAAACCCGGAGGCTAAATATGTCGAATATGTCAAATATCTTTCTGTAATCCAGCGGCGTTTCCAGACCGCAAATGCCCTTCTAGTCTTCTGGATAAAAAATACTACATATATAACATAATAAAAAAACTTAAACTTTTGTTTGGATTAAAGGACAACGACTAAGGAAATGGGTTTTTATGAGTTTTTATTCAGGTAATTGAAAAGCCAAAAGAAACTTTAATAACCTGAAGTGGTGTGTGTGTATGCGTTTTGTGTAATGTATATTGACAAATACAGTATAGTGGTAAGAAGTGCACCCTCTCCTTGTATTGGTCTTATAGGTCTGTCATGGACATGATTTCCTCAGAATGTGTGGATGCATTAAAAAACATTCACCAGATGGTAAGGGTTCTTCAAGCAGCTAATGAAAACATCCATGTATCAAACTGAATCATCTGTCATAGACTTCTCTGTTGATAATATTCCTATGTCAACTCACTTTTAGCTACACAACAGAAAACAGTACAGGTAGGAAGGATTATCAATTTTTCATTCTCCTAGGAGTCACTCAGGAGTCATTTATAATAATAAATAATATAGATCTATAATATCATACAATAATATTGTGCTCTTTCATCTAGGGGATTTGGTGGAGAACTAATGAGACCAGCAGGTAAGTCTAAAAGCAGGCACCAAGATGGATTTCTTTTTATTTGTTGTAACAATGAAAAATCTCACATTGTTGTTTTCATCTTTTCTGCAGTGTGCAGCCTAATAGAAAAACTGTCATTGTCCAAAATGCCTTTTAAGAATGACCCTGTAATAAGTAAGTCAATTGTTTGTGAACAGTTTCTGTTATGGTTTTCATTTTAGTGGGTATCGCACCAAAACTTATCTGATGTTGTGTTTCAGCTGACTGGCAGTGGCTTATTGATGACACTATAAAAAGCCTTCATCTTGTTTCTAGTGGAGTGAAAGAGAGCATTATGGTAAGATTTACATCCTTCTGTAAAATAGAATTAGTAGGACAAGGAGGATGTGGATTTTTATTTGTAGCTTTAGTTAATTTTTTTTTAGGCAAGTTAATACAGTTGAAGTGTTTGGTTAGAGGGACTGGTTTTGCCTGTCTGTCTCCATAGGATGCAGCGTTAGCAGCCCTGTCCGCCTTGAGTGAGGAATACTACATGGCTCAGTCAGGACAGGCTGACTCACAAATCCAAGGTAGATTGAATATATTATCCTAATGCAATTAAGGTTCCTTGTCTCGATATGAATAAATCTGTGTACCTTTTGCGTCTGTGTGTAGATGCCCTTGTATCTCAGTACATCGAGGGGCTGAACAGTCCACAGATGCTCACTCGTAGTGGATCTGCCCTTGCTCTCGGCTGCCTGCCAAGATTTATGATCCATGGCAAACTGAAACAGGTGTGTTTGAAGCTATGTGTACATTTTCAAGCCAATTACATCTCACTGCTTCGGTATTTAGGCATAAAGTTTGCATTTCTGTAATAGATCCATGAAGGCCTTGAGCAGATGTGCGCTGTTACCCAGAAGGAAGGAAGTTTTACAGAGGCGAGGAAAGCTGCTGTCAGGGCGATTGCTCAGTGAGTTTTCATACATATATTTGTGGACGTATTGTCTTCGTACCTTCTCTCTCCATTATTTTATGTTTGTATGTTAATAATCTCTTCATGGTTCAGCCTTATGTCACAAAGGCCCCTCTGTCTCGTCTGTCTTTTGTCCTGCCTGTCAGATAGCTTAACTGCGGATTCCTGTAGTGTGAAAAATAAACAGTTGACTGACATTACCTGCAGGACCTGACGGACATATTTTCTTAGAAATCAAATTTCACTTTGTCCATTTACACTGTGAACTTTTTTTTTATACGCTCCATCAGTGTGTGTGTGAAGGCCGGTGTTTGCGCCCATGGTTCTCCGGACTCTGCTCTGTGCTCGGAAAATGTATCCAAGGTGTATGGCACGCTGCTCGAAAGCATAAATGACTATACAAAGGACAGCAGAGGGGACATCGGAGCCTGGTGAGTGCACTTTCTCACCAATAAACATATGTAAACATACACTCATAGACACTTGCTCACAAATGCACCCATGCTCTTTTAATTTGCTTAAGGCATTAGGAATGTTCCCTCCCTAAGGCCTCCGGAATTTTTCGGTCCCTCCACCTCAGGACATGAAGACATGACATACATGCTTTTCTCAGTAGTAGCCCCAGGCCATGCTTACCGACTCGCCAGGAATGCCACCAGGCTTGTCACTTGTCCTCACAGCATGGGATGGGCTGCTGTCTTTCAGGCTGTCTGGCAGTAAACCTTCTTTCTTTTCCTTGAATCTGTTTCCTGCCTTGTTTGCACATCCTCTTACTCTTGAATAAATGCCCCGATTAACATTTAACACAAACAACCTCTGCCCTGCGGCTCTTTTTTGACCATAAATCTTCTAAATTCATCGACAGCGAAACAAAATCTTCAAATGGTAGTCACACGCAACTTAAAAACTTATTTTTCTTCTTGAGACAGTTATGAGACTATCCAGTGTGTATAAAGCTGACGCACATATTACTGAAAGCATGAATTCTCCACTCCCTCTGTCATGCTGCCCAGGGTGAGAAAGGCAGCAATGACTAGTCTGATGGATGTGACGATGCTGGTGGCCAGCAGTGCTCCAGAGATCCTGTCGCCAGACCTGTGAGTAGAAATCTGAAAACTGATTGACACCAGCTCTTGGCTCTTGAAAATGTTTGATTTTGTGATTTAATCATATTTGAGCTAAGTGCCATCCTGCTTTGAGTTCTGGTCAAATTATAATATTTATCTTCTTATTTTTCTATCATTGTACGATGAAGGGTGAGCTGTATGATGTGCTGCTTGGCCAGGCAGGCGGCAGAAAATATTGACCGCTACAGAGCCCATGCTGGCAACGTCTTCCTGCAACTCCTCCACAGCACAGATCCTGCAATACCACACATCCCCCACCAAAAGGAGCTGTTGAACATTTTCCCCATGTAAGTTAATTCTGCTTTCTACTTATCCTAACACAATCAGTCATTGTGACCATCCTTTACCTTTACAACAGTATCATTACACCGAAATACAATTTAGTGCAGTAAAGGTATATCGCAGTTTTATAAACCAAGCATCTTGGAGAATTTTCTATTTTGTTTTGATATTTAATATATTTGGCCACATTTGTTGTGTCTTTCAGTGAGACCACAACCAGCCTGAACTGGAATGCGCCATCCCAGGCTTTCCAGTATATCATCCAGCTGCTTGGACTGCCTCAGTACCAGTATCACACCCTGCTAGGGCTCTCCACGTCTGTGGGAGGGATCACACAGTCAACAGTAGGTCAACTGTAAACAAAACATAACAACACAAATGCTCCACGATAGTGACGGTTAGACCAGCAGAGGGAGCCATGTATCTGACGTAGTCTGCGAGTCTGCTTACTCCTTTGTACCACAGCAATCTGTCTTTGATTTAAACGCTGACTTTCATTGTTTAATTTACTGTATCTCACACCCTGCGCTGCAAGCACCGATCCAGAATCATCCAGAAATAATTAATCTGAATAGTCCCTTTTCGTAATCGTGCAGGTTTCCCATCAGTCTTTTCATTGCGGTGCTAACTAACAATTTAAAACAATTCCTGAAAAGTTGGTGGATGCTTCATCTCTCCCTGGCCTTTGTGGGTTTGGGCCTGTTGTGTGAGAATGGTAATGTTGGCCCATGAATCAAATGCAGTTGTGGCTCAGTTTCCGTTATGCAACCCTGTACAAATATATCAGTCCTTCTCGTCTCTGAGGATGCATCTGTGGCAAAGAAAGGCTAGAAGAGCAGGAGGTAAAAGCATGACGAGAGCCAGATTGTCTCCAAGGGAATATGTTTACAGCCTCCACTGGCAGATGAGTTCAACTTAACTGCCCTCACTGCTGCTATTACGGGCTTTAAACTTATTTTTCTTTATTATATCCACAAATATTAAAAGTTAAAAATAACCCAACCATTAAAAAGCTTTTGGGATGACTGCCTGATACAGGTTAGTACACACTGGAGACGGGGTGAGAACTTGATCACCACTGATTTGGGGCCCCAGCTGAGCCTCCCAAGTGATGGTGAGCAAAAGGTCAGGAGTGGAAAGTAGTTGACGTCCTTTTAAAGGCCTGATGAAATGTCGGGAGAGCGTTCAGTGCAGCCATGCAGCAGCCAAACAGTAAAAACTGTCCAACATGGAAAAAAATTTAGGGTGAGGTTAACAGAAGACGAAGAATAATTCACAGATACAAAACACAGAATATCTCTCTCATTTCTTTAGGACAATGTTGGATAAACAGTCAAAGTTGCGCCACAATCAGCAAGAGTCTGTGTGCTTTCCGTCACTGTTGAAAACCACAGGCTGCTGCTGCACATTAACTGCTGCTTTCACTGCCTCTGTTCAGGTACATTTTTCTTCCCAGTCACTGTTTGAGTATTTAAAGGGGATCCAGGACAATAGTGTTGCCCTCACACAGTTTGGAGATACTTTGCTAGCCATCCTCAGAGACAACATCAACAATAACAGGTAAACGCACATATACACACCATCAGGTTTTTTTCTTTTTTGCTTTATTTGTGCAGTGTAAAAACAAAAATCGTCATTATACATATCATTGTTTAAAATCCTTTTTTTCGTTTCTATAAACCCTCTTTTAGTGTGACTATTCCCTTACTAAAGATGCTCAGTCAGATGCTCACAAACAGCTGCTTTGAAATCTTCACCAAACAAGAGAAGTAAGTGGCGCGATATATTTTTTTCACAGGAACTGTGGATGGCATGTATGAGAACCTAAGTTTTTCTGTTCTCTTTTTTAAGTCATCCTTTCTGTGCGGATACTTTGGCTCTTTGCAAAGTGTTCAAGAAATCCAGAAATATTCAGAAGCTGCGTGCCTGCATAGCTGTGTAAGTCTCTGTCTCATTGATTAAATATTATATAGGGCGTTAAAGCAAAAAAGAAAATGAATAACCGATTGATTTGACCGGTTTCCCAGCTTCTGTGGACTGAGCCAGTTCCAGGGTGAGGTGAGGAAGAAGGTGTTGATCCAGCTGCTGATGCTTCTCTGCCACTCCTTCCCTATCGTAAGTTCACAAGACAATTGGTGCTCGTCTGTTCTTCTCATGTATAAAACAACAACCGATTAACTTTGTTTTGGTATAAATAAGGCAGCAGTACAACTCCAAATGCCAATGTAATCATAATTAGTCGTAATGATACTTTTATCTGTGCAAGTAACATGCCGTGAGGAATTGTTTCAACAATGTTTCAACAAGTACTGGATGGATTGCTCTGAAATTAAGGACAAATATGTAACGATCCCTGCAGAATCATTAATAATTACTTCTCCGATCCCCTGGCATTACCAACAGAACACTCACTTGTGTTGCTTTGGGCACAAAAACGCTGGCAAACTAAAATATTTAGATGGTATGAATTTAGAATTGGATTTGGACCTGAATGAATTATAAAAAACTTGCATGACTTCATCAAGTCAAAGTTTTTGTTTGTCCAATGCAGTTTTTACTGTCTAACTAAATTACTGCAAAATGAAAGATATTTCCCACTACGCTCAACTTAACATCTGCATAGTGCGCTTTGCTTTGTGTTACAGCAGCTCATACAGAAAAGGTTAACTGATTCATTTCTTACAAATGTAGATAAGAAAAACCACAGCGAGCCAGATGTACGAGATGCTGCTGATCTACGATGACGTTATTGACGTCGAGGTGCTGGATGACGTAATGACACTGCTGAGTGATACCAATTGGTTAGTGATCACGCTTAATGTGGTTATCACGTCTCCTTTTATTTATTAAATTGATTTAATTCATTTCATTCACGTGAGCGATGTGTCATCCAGTCGGGTTTCCGTTTCAGGGAGAGTGACCTCGCCACAGTTCAGTCTGTCAGGAATCAACTTTGTGACTGGTTGGAAGTCCCCAGGCCACAGGCTGTTGCCAAGGTAACCATTTAACTCACATTAGTTAAATCTGAGCACTTGATAGAGTCGTTTTAGGCAAATGCAAATGTTTTCCTGTTTAACCCTGACCAATGTCTTTCATCAGCGAAACCCCGTCCAGGTCCCCTGATTGCTTGTCCCTGTGAAAACCAGCATGAAACACCAAGGCTCAGACTGAGAACGCTGCTTTCCTGGTTTTTACATATCAATGAAATAATGAAAACATCAGTTCTTTGTCATTATTTTGTCATTATTCCCAGACTTATTATGCACAGATGCACCAGGTCAAAAACCATGAAAACATGCACACTGTCAATCAGAACTCACATTTTTTGGTCCTGCAGTTGTCTCCTTATGAAAACATAATGTAACACTGTCAACACAATTTGAAAGGTTCTGGCTTTTCCCCCTGTGTCTTTATTGCAGCCCTTAAATATTAAGCGAACCAAAAAACTCAGCTGTAATTCGTCAATCTTTTCTTACAAGCTTCATTTGCACATGGTTTCACTAGCGCTGTTTACTTGTAACCTGTAGTTGGAACGATGCACAAAGGTGAAACTGAAACCAGAGCCCATATGCTCCCCAAGGAATTGTTGCCTTTCAGCCATTTTGGCACAACCCATGGAAAGTCACTGGGGCCCTGCTTTCCCTTGGGTACCATGCAGACCTAGTTTCTCTGCATGAGTGGAGGCGTCAGGGGTCCCTGGTCTGATAGAGGAGCCTCCCTGGCTTCATGTGGACGGGCAGAATCTGATAGTGACCCCATTGTTTTAGCCAGCTTCCCTGTCTGTACACTGGCATAACAGCAACTATTGCATTTCTTCTGATTGTACATTGCTTCCACTGTATAATTGGTATATTGCATCACACTGTTCTCTGTAATCTCACTGTTTTAACTATGTTCGCCTTTGAAACTGAACTCATAAAACTGTGGGGAAAGAAAAGACCATTTATGTTATCTTTTATGGCTCCTCATATTTCAGTATTTACTGTAATTGTGTGTTGCCACATCATTTGTTAACATCTGGCCATATTTTTTTTTGCATCATGCAGCTGATATTCAAGCCATTAACTTTTATTCCAAAAGCCACAAAACTGGCCTCCACTATTTGTGTTTACCTGCTTTGAAATTGGGAACTTTCATTATAATCTGTTTTTTTCTCTTTTTATTGTTAGTGTACTATCAAATTTAGGAACTGTGATGCAATTTTGATGATGGAATATGAATTCCAGATTCCTACATTTGGTATAAAGTTGACTGTGTCCAGGCGTAACCAAGAAAAATCAACCTGGATTCATGGTCAACAAGAAATGTGATACATCATTGATTATATTGTTAATGACTGTCTCTGATAACTGCTGAGTTGGTGTTTCTGGCCTCCCCGGGTTCTCACCATTCTCACTAACAAGGCCACATTCACAGTTTCCCCCTCCATGGTTGTTGTTGAATTTGTCTGAGTAGCTCAATATTGCTGCCGCCCATAATTCGACTTTAATTAATTCCCAGCCAGATGGAAATTCCTGTAGTGGCTAATGAAAGAAATGGTGTGTTTCTCTCGAGGAGGATTGATGGTAAAGCGAGCAGCTTTGCTACAGTGCTCGGGGTAGAGAGGAATGCTAATAATTCTAAAAGGCTTACAGTTCACCGGCAGTAGCCATGGCAATTCTTCCCATACAATGGTGGCCTTTTAGTGAAGTGGAGCCGGGAGGGGCCTGCTCCCTCTCATTGACTCAGTTTGGTGCAATATTAGGAAAGATCCACTTGCACTTTCCACTGTTTTGTTTATCACGAGATGAAGTGGCGGCCATGGCAGTTTCACCTAAATTAAGCCATCTCAGGGTGGAGCGGGGTGAGAGACTGTCTGATTTGTCTCAATGTAATGTTGACATGTTTAGAATTGGAAATATTCATTATTATTATTATTATTATTATTATTGGCTGCATACCCGATGTTCCCTCTGAAATGCATTCTCAACACATTCAATGAGATGTTAATTAATTTCATTGTAAATATTTTACATTGTGGCTCTCAGATCGATGCAGCGTTGATAACACACCACACTGAAGTGGGCTCTCGGAGTTCACTGTTTTGTTTATGGTTCATCCTTGTTGTGCATCACGTCTCGGGGTCTGCAAGAGGACAAAACAAAGCGAGCACTTTGTGCAGTCTGCACCATGAATGAAGTCGGTCTGTTCGAGCGCTTATCACTTATTTCTGCTCAGAGGAAATTGTGTGTCATTTGCCCCGTGATCTGCTTGTTGCTGTCAACATCACACAAGCAAATACTGTGCGTGTGCAGTCTTATTAAACTGGTTTATGCTGTGCTAAATACCCTCAGGATGACCCTTTTCTTCATTCATGCATTTTTTTTTCTATGCATTGCATGTTTTTCTGGAGTTAAAGGAAGCAAATGGCTTCCACCCATTAACCTGAAAGCCTCTTAAGAGAGTACAAAACATTTAATAACACACACCCAGGTATGATGAAGGCGACGTAATGATTGTTCCCCATTATACTGAATCAGTTTCCGTATTTTCAGCGTAACCCAGTGCTGAGATGGAGCCATTGTCTGCGGAGGGAGTTGATTATTCCCAGGTGTTGCTCCTGCTGGGACTTCCTGTGTATGGCCACAACACCTGGTGCAGGAGTAGAACCCCTCCCCCGGCTTGTTACTCTGGTTCATTAGTGGAGCTCACGGCTTAATTGCCCTAAATTTATGGAGTGCAGAGGTCCTGTGGCGCAGCTGTTACAGGCCTCCAATTAGGACTTAAATATATATGATCACAGTGGGTTGATTTGTCATAGTTCTGAGTTCAGCACATTTTGTTCTCGCATATACAGGATATATAACTCATATCTCAAATATATATATATATATATATATATATATATATATATATATATATATATATATATATGTATGCCCACAGTTAACTATCACGAGAACAGAGCAACATTTTAAAGGCGACATAATGATTGTTTCCCATTATACTGAATCAGTTTCCGTATTTTCATTGTAACCCAGTGCTGAGATGGAGCCATTGTCTGCGGAGGGAGTTGATTATTCCCAGGTGTTGCTCCTGCTGGGACTTCCTGTGTATGGCCACAACACCTGGTGCAGGAGTAGAACCCCTCCCCCGGCTTGTTACTCTGGTTCATTAGTGGAGCTCACGGCTTAATTGCCCTAAATTTATGGAGTGCAGAGGTCCTGTGGCGCAGCTGTTACAGGCCTCCAATTAGGACTTAAATATATATATGATCACAGTGGGTTGATTTGTCATAGTTCTGAGTTCAGCACATTTTGTTCTCTCATATACAGTATATATAGCTCATATCTCAAATGTATACACACACATATATATATATATAATTATATATATATATATGTATGCCAACAGTTGACTATCACGAGAACAGAGCAACAGAGACAAAGTTAAGATAGAAACAGCTAAATGCGATTATTATATGACTGATAGAAATAGCAGAGATACGATAATTACATGACTGTGAGAAAAAAAAGGGGAGAGATGCTATAATTATGAATATGACAGCTGATGCGGTCTCCCTCCAGGAAACCACCATCTTTATACGTTTCCCGAAGCCATAATCAGCAGCACACCAGGCATGCGCTCTGTGCCTCGGAAATTACCATGTTGTTTGGAATTATAGTCATTCGGAGATGGAGGCAGCTGGATAAGTTTGGGAACGGGGGTTAATTCCGAAGCCTGTCTCCTTTTCTTTAGACCACAGGTTAATGGCCAGTGTGTTTATATATTTATATATACACGGCTTATATCAACAGCATAGATTCCTGGAGGTCATTTGGCTGATGAAACAAAAACGGTTGTATTCTTGTGTTGTTTTGTTATTCCTGATCTCGCCGGGGGGCTCTGACCACCTTAAAGCCGAAACTGAAAACCAGATTTCGGACCAGTTACCGGTTTGGGAGCAGGAGAGGAGGTTGTCGGCCACATGTCGTCTGTTTGGGTAGAAGCGATATGGAGAGGCCTGCTGACAGTTCCTCTGTGCTGTGTCATCAGCTGGAGTCATAGTGAGTGGTCTATCTGTCAGATAAGATTTGTTGTTGTTGTTGGGGTTTTTTTTCCCCACAGTCGCCTGGTTATGAGTATGATAAGACTAAATTTAGCCTTGAACACAAGCTTCTTGGCTCTTTGCCGTCGTGACGGATTCTTTTAATCAAATGTTGTTTCGGATTTTTTTGTTTTCCTAGTTGAAAATCCATCTCTGACACAGATGTGTTCTCTATACAGTGCCCCCCCCCCATCCCAACGCCCCACTCCCTGTCACCACCCTGGCCTTGGTTGAACCTCAGAAAAGGCTATGTTTGTGTGCAGAGACTGTGCTGCTGCTGCTCCGCGCTGACCTGTGACCTCATGGCGAGAGCTCAGACGACACGGGCTCTGGCTCGCCTCTTGTTTGGACGGTGGCCAGAATGAGCTCATCCATGACAGCGAGTCCAGCTGCTCCGTCGCAGCAGAGATGTTCATACTTGACCTCTGCTCCCGACCCTGGAGCCCAGGAGCTGGCGGGTGCGACGCCGGGCCATTGCGAGTGTGACGCCGTTCCCAGAAGCTCCAGCAGCGACTGGCCACTGGCAGCCGCCGCCCCCTCGGCGCCTGCTAAGCAGCGCGGCCTTAGGTCTCTGCCGTTCCCTACGGAGAGGCCCAGTTTGTTCTGGACACACGCCAGCGCTGAGCAGCAGGGGGCAGAGGCAGGTCAGCTCTCAGGGGTGGTCCTTCAGTCTGAGTGTGAATGCGTCCCTACGTCGGATGTGTTTGGAGCAATAATAATTAGCTGGTGTTTTGTTTTTGTGTAATTCTGTTATATTTGATTTAGTGGGAGGCCCTTGGTCCCTAAGAACGCTATGTCTTAGTCCAGCTCCCAGTGTGTCCTGGGAATCAAAAGAGGGGAGTGGGGGGAGGGGAGGCAGCACATAAAAGATTATGGTTCCATGGTGTTTCGCTATTCCTGAGAAGATAAATGTTTCATCGGCTTCTGCTCCGGAGGAAACGCCGTGCAGGTCGGACAGAGAATGTTGCCAGCTCTGCCATTAAAAACACGCAATGCTACTTTTACGGTTCCCCGGGGAGGGGAGAGGTGCCACACTACCCACTATTCATAATATCTGCACAAGTTCAAGACCTCTGAAGCACATGAGGTCTGAGGGACGCCACCTCGGGGCATGATGATCTCCACCGAGCTGTGTATGAGTCTTATTATGAGATTACGCTGTCACTTAGTCATCTCCTGCACCAGCCCAGTAAATCTGGTCTTAATATATGGCGAGGCACACAAGCACGGGGGCCAGCCAAAGGTCAGAACCTGAGCAGGAGTCATATCTCAAAGCTCCTCCTCCCTCCTCCCTCATCCCTCCTCCTCCTCCTTCTGCTGATCTTGCTCTCCCTCCATGGCCGCCTCCTTTAACCCTGCACCCACTCCAGGCCGAGCTCACCATTTGGAATCCATTATCTGAGCCGCTCCGAGTTCTCTGATAATTAAAAGGAGACGTTCGGCGTTCCCTCTCAGATTAACGGCTGCTCCCTGGGATCAGTTACTGGGAGGGCAAACGCAGCAGGGAGCTGGGCGCCCTGGAGACGCTGGTCCTGGGAGCAAAGGGCCAGGGGATGGAGATAGGTGCGACTCTTAAACTCTGTGAGTGTAAGAAGTTGTCTTAAATTAGCTGGGATTTGAAATCCAGGCAGGGTCTTCTTCCCGGGTATAAACTGGAGTGGGCCAAGAAAAAAAAAAAGCTATCAAAAACATCTGTCACATAATGTAGGTCCTATTCTGGGGCTTTGGGTCAACTCGGACCCAGTTGGATCCGCGTCAGTGCTTGGCAGGGGGCACTTGGCTGCTTCACAGAGAGGTCGTTGCTACAGTGTCATCAAACCATCTAGAAACACAGTCGGTGTCAACGTGAGTTCATTCCCCCGTCTCCCAAATTGCGTTTGACAGTGTTGACTTTTTTCTTTTTTTAAAAATTATTAGGTCTTGGCTTAAACAGGCCTTCGCAGTCCAGCGCTCCTTTTCCCCAGTCGATGACACGTTACCTGCTATTGCAACAGTCCGTGTTCCAGTTTACTAGAATAAAAGTCGTCAGCTGCCGCGGCAGCCAGAATGAACAGTTGTGCATCTGTCCAAATACATTTGTTCACTTGAATTCATTCACAAAGGGGTCCCAAGTGAAATCGAAGTGGAAAAGCTGAGCTGGGGCAAAAAAATAGAGAATCAAGTCACAGAAACTATAGCACTTTCAAGTTTCAGGTAACATGAGTCACTTTTCACTCAGAAAAGTGACTCATGTCTCTGTGCACGTCGGCGTGGCTCAGACACGAGGTTTTAGATTACGATCGTCAGCGAGCGGAGCGGGAAGGCGTTTGCATGAAGTTTGCATGTAGCTAATTAGCAGTGAGAACTGGGTCACAGACGGTCAATGGTTTGCAGTGGGAGCATGTGATGAGGCCGCGGCACTGCGTATCTGATGAAGCCAAAAAATGAGCGGCGCGCATTAGGCGCGGCCGGTCGTGAACTTGCGGCGTGCAAACAAACGGACGCTTCACAACCGCAGCGCCCAGAGCCCGTCACAGGACTCTCACGTCAGATGCCATGGCGGCACTAAAAGTCTCATTGTCTTGGGTTGACAGCTCCTCCACAGTTATACTCTCCTGCCATGTGATGCAAGATGCCGCCACTACATTTCTGTGGTGCTGTAGGAGTGTTTACAGGCGTTTTTTTTCCCCATCCCAGTATTTGTTTCTTACACTTGTTGTACACTTGCAGTTGTTTCTCACATACTAAGTTTGGTAAAATGGTCTTATTAAGTGAGACGTTATGGTGCGATGGATTTGTTTTTTAGGGCTCCGAGGCAGAGGTCGAGGCAGAGGTCAAGCCAAGGAGCCTTTTAAAATCCCTGACATATTTTTGGCAAAGGGGACGATTCAATGCCAGATCTGAGCCACTTCAAATGCAAAGGGCCTCTGTGGTTCTGGCCCCTCCTTTGCATTGTGCTATTAGCGTCATAGCATCAAGACTCATGATTCGCCGCCTCAGCAGCTGACCTGTACGATTCTGGAGTCTGAACGTGTTGGTCTGATAAGATGTTTCTTCTTCTTTAATTTCCAAATCCTTTGTTTGTTTGTCTGCGTAATAAGAGTTCCGGCATGTGACATGAGGTTGTGGTCGCTGCTTGTTGCTGTGCGGTTAACCTCATCAAGACAGATCAATGACCTGACTTCAAAAGCCGCCGCGTGCGTCTCTGCATTAAAAAAAAAAAACCCCACTACCATCGCTCCTTTGCTTTTTTTTTTTTTGGTTACAACAACCTCTGCTGTTATTCCAGCCATCATCTCGTCGCCCAAATTACAGGCCGGACAGCTGCGACTGGAGATGCAGACCTCTCAGTCGTTCATGCCTCATTTCCTCCCAGCCGTCAGTGAACACAACACAAGCGGAGCCGGCGCGCTGTGCCAGGCGTGTGTAGGTTATTAACAGTCTAAATAATCACAGTCATCATGGTTTTTAAAGACAATGGACTGTTGTTGTTGTTGCACTAAGGCGTACGTGCACGTTTGGGTTTACGGTTGACAGACTGGTAAGTATAAGAGAGAGTGATGCCATGCCCCCCCCATCCCCACACCCCCCGCCCCCCGCACGGCAGGCCTGCTGCTGTGGCCACAGGTCGACATGAGCCTAATAACAAGTTCCCACTACCATCGCTCCTTTGCTTTTTTTTTTTTGTTACAACAACCCCTGCTGTTATTCCAGCCATCATCTCGTCGCCCAAATTACAGGCCGGACAGCTGCGACTGGAGATGCAGACCTCTCAGTCGTTCATGCCTCATTTCCTCCCAGCCGTCAGTGAACACAACACAAGCGGAGCCGGCGCGCTGTGCCAGGCGTGTGTAGGTTATTAACAGTCTAAATAATCACAGTCATCATGGTGTTTAAAGACAATGGACTGTTGTTGTTGTTGCACTAAGGCGTACGTGCACGTTTGGGTTTACGGTTGACAGACTGGTATAAGAGAGAGTGATGCCATGGCCCCCCCTAACCCCCGCCCCCCCGCACAGCAGGCCTGCTGCTGTGGCCACAGGTCGACATGAGCCTAATAACAAGTTGCTGTTCTGCACCAATCACAGGAATTCAGACATCCGCCCCGGCCAGCCGCCCTCCTCTCTATTTCTCTATTTTAAGAGCCAGACCGAGGGGGGTGGAATTACACTCCAATATCCTTAATCATTCCCATCAGTGATGTGGGATGCAGAGCGGGGGACCGAGCTCCCTGGCTGCTTGCAGCTTTTTCCACGGGGCACGTTCACTATTCCCATATTTAATCAAAGGTTTTTACCGACACCGCCGCACAACTGCCCTTTTGTAGAGAAGCCCTTTTGAAACCGTCAGCGATTTGCGTCACTCACGCGTTGACCCATCCGGAGGGGGACAGATGTCACTGCGGCGCTGAGCATGGAGCTGGGATGAGTCGACGGAGGAAGAAGGGACAGCGGGTGCGGTTGCAGCGGTTCACCAGCGACTGCCGTCCCAAATGAATGACTCAACTCAAGGAAGTGGCTTTTGACAAATCGTCTAGGGGGAAGGAAGTGCGTGTGCCCTTCACCAACCCGAACAACTGCTTTATCATCCCGTTGGCTTTTATTCTTCGAAAGTGAGCTGTGGTGTGACCTTTCACCTCCATCAGTAATATAATCTAATTTGTTCCTTAAACGCAGAGAAAAGATAATATTACAGGATGTGGAAATCCCCCAAATGAGATGATCATCCCTCTTCCCCCTTTCATCCACTCCTCTCTGCGGTTAAGTCGGAGAGGGAGGAAGAAAGCGGGGCCACGATGTTGGGAAGATCAGAAGGGCTTGGGAGGGAGTTTGGCTGTGATGTGGCGGCCTGCTGACACAAATGGACACTGTGCTCTGTCCCTGGGTGGCAACAGCCGAGCAATGCTCGCCGGAAAGCCCCAGACTTCTGCTGCGTGACACACAAAGTACATCACAGATCCTTGACAGGAACACGGTACGAGATGATAAACAAGTGGAGGTGATGAAACGCAGGCTTACTCCCTCTGGGCGTTCGCAATATAGGTTTCATACGGCTTGATTGGTGTAAACCTGCACGTTTATTAGTCGTTAGCTTGGAGAAATAAAATCAGGAAATACACAACATAAATTACAAATATCCCAAATGAAACCCCATTGTTTGGTTTGTGTCAACAAATCATTCAAGTCGTTATTGTCACACCCATGGAGTCACACGTTGTGGAAGTCGTCCAAATGAATCAGTCTTTTTGTGACGCACATAGTGAAACGGTGGCAGTTAGCTGGTAAGTTTCTGTGTGTGGGTGAAAAATAGTTACAGATTTTTTTTTTTTAATTCTAAAAGCTGGTTGATGGGAATTGTATAACAACCTGAGAGATCGGGTCATTCCACCTTAAACACCTCGTGTTGATGGGTGAGTGAAAACTGGAAAAATAGTTGAGGTAGCCAGTTCTAAAACCAATTACCTGAACGGATCAGTTAAATGACTTCTAACAAAGTAATCTGATTACCGTGTGGTGGAGGAGCAGATGAAAGCACGATTAAACTGATTAAAAAGAACTGGATGGAAAATGGTGGGTGAGTTCGGATGAAGACGTCTGTGGTTATTTTTTTAGATACAGTCATCAGCCTTTCAGGGGAATCGCTGAGTCATCAACAGGGAACTACGAGTCGCCTTCAGCTTTTGTGTCCCCCTAAGAGCAGTAGTCGTATTATGACTGCTCGACTCTGCTGTTTACAGTCTGCAACGACCTTTGACCCCCACTCCTTCGCTGACTCCCTCCATCCAATCCTGTATTTATTAAACAGCCGCACCACCTGTCTGTGCAGGAGGAATGTGTGTGTGTGTGTGTGTGTGTGTGTGTGTTTGTGTGAGGCCCCCGACAGCCACTGCTGCTGCCGCCGCCAGTTTCTGCCTCCATTTTGGATTCAGGAGGCAGGAGAGAGGGAGAGGCAGTGAAAGGTTAACCGCTGGACGGCTGTGGTTATGGGCCCGTCTAACCGGACCGTGCAGCCTGCTGGTTCTCCCATTAGCCCTTTTTCCTCCCTCTCCTTCCAAAATCCCTCTTGCCCCCTCATTCCAGCGCAATGTGCCAGTGTTTTTTTTTTTTTTTTTTTTTTTGCCTGGAACACTGAAATAGCCTGCGTCTTGTTTTATTTGTCAGGCATTCAGTGAGAATTCCCCCTCCAACCCACAGCTGGCTCAGGAATGTCCTGCAACTCCCCGCTCAGGTCTCTGCTCACTCCATCACCTCCCTGCCCCCCCCTCGCTCCTTATTCCTCCTCTTCTCCATCCTCCATTTATTATTCTATCTCTTTTTTCTTCATCGAATGGCCTTCTGTTTGTCTTCTCGGGGATGGCAGATCAGACGGGGTCGGAAGTTCTGGAAAGTTAAGATCACATGTGGATGTGCTGACTCTGTCTATCCAACTTGCTCTTTTCTCTCCATCCCTGTGCTTCTTAATGTTGCCTAGGAATCCATTCCGGTACATCATAATCCCATAATGCAAATGAATCAGCCGAAACCAGTTAGTTGGATTACAAACAACGCCTTCAGGGCACAAAGTGACACCAGCAGCTTTTCTTCTGCTAAACTCAATCATCCACACAATGCGTCCCAAACATGTCGCATTGTGTGACTATATCGTTCCCGTAGATGCAAAGGCTCCACAATCTGATCTGAAGAAAATATTTGAAAGGTGTAAAACATCCTCCACCACTTAAACCAAAAAATGCCCCAAGCACAATATGTCACTGAGCTCTCATCGGCTGTAATGTGTAAGAAGATGTATGGCGGCATGCGGCGCTGTTAATCCTCTGTTAAGAACTAGTTGACGTGTCACATGAGCACGTGAGCTTGTAATGTACAACCAAAACCTGTAACCCCCCCCCGCCCCCCCACCCCCCTCCATCTATTTCAGATGGTTTGCATAGGATCATACCAAATAAATAAAGGGGGTATTGTTCGAGACCCTAGCAGAAGCAGGTTTATAAGGTCGGTCAACGTTAAGGTGGTTTTTGATGCTTCTCCTTATAATGGCCTCTTCCATTCTCATGCTGCAGCATCTCCCACAATCCATAGCTACACCCATCGCTTTCAGTCTTCACACGTAAAGAAATTCCGATGAAAGATGACCATGAATTCTTCGGCAGCAAACCGCCATACGATTATGAATGGAGCCCTCCGGTGAATAGAGTGCTAACGGGCTCCTGTGGAATCTCGCCATTTCTAATCCTCCCATCACTACGCCATGAATCTATTGTTCGGGCCCCGTCATCCCAAACAAAACAGCGGCGCGGACCGGCATGAATGATGCGGCGTCTAATGCCTCATGAAATATACATTGGACGTGACGCTTTCACAGTGACCCGCAAGGCTTTGTGGGCCGTCATCCTCCCTCTGACTCATATGTGTACGTGTGCGTGAAAGAACAATCAAAAAAAAAAAAATCCTGCAGCAGCACTGTGAAAGTGGAAGCACTTGTTGATGCTGAAGCTAAAGCGAACCAGATGTAGCGTGTGGGGCACGCTGCGTCGCTGTGTGCTGAGGTCATCGCCGCGCTCTGTTTTGGCAGCGGCGCGCCATTTCCACACACACACACACACACACACACACACACTCGCTGGCGTTTCAACTTTGAAGACAAACAAGGAAGCGTTTTGTGCAGGTGTTAAAGAAATTGCTCTTCCTGTCAGCGTGCTGAGTGATCTCAAAGCTCGGGATCACTCAGCGCGGTGGGAAAACATGATATATAACTGAGCGCAGACAGGAAGTATAGCACTGAAAGCCGTGGATACTCTATATCATTTTTTTGGCAGCGTCACTGGCACGTTTGGGGCGGAGATATAAAAAGCAGGTTTGTGCTTCGGATCCTGGAGGATAATTCCGGGTAAGAGGGAACGTGGTCGTTCCCAGCCAGAGCCTTCTCTGGAGCCTGTTGTTTCACGGCGATCAATCACACAGCATCACACAGAACATATAAATAGCTTATTTATAAATTACATGTTTGAGATCGAGAAGAATGCCGAGTCAGTCGTGCGTAAAAAGGACGGGTAATTGCATAATGATGACAGATGGAAGAGTGGGAATCTTTTGCCGCAGTGATTTTTCAATCCAGAACGGAATAGTCAGCGGGATGGGAGCTGTTGTAACTTGCCATGCATATGAGTGTGTATGTGCACATACAGCACAGACTGGTATGTCAAGGTGTACAAACATTATGATTGGTTTGAGAATCAAGGGTCGAGCTTCTCTATATGCAAATATAGTGAGTGTGTGTGTGTGTGTGTGGTTTTTTTTTTGCATATTTCATGTTTTCACATGTGTGTGTGTGTGTGTGTGTGGAGATGGTGGGAGACAGGTTAGCTGTGGGACGCTGGTGTTTCGTATCCCAGTAAAAGTCATGGATCCCAAGTATGCATAAAGAGATTTCTAGCTTTATGCGCTTCGGTAGTTTTCAGCTCTTTGTTATGTTGCGAAATAGTGAATGGTATGTTTTTTTTTTTATTGATTGCAGATCTGCAGTTGAAGCATTTCGCCTGTCAGAGGATGTAAACAGGGCCGCACGCTCCCCATTGTTCTGCGCTCTATAAATCTTTCCCTTTTATCTGGGAACAGGCTGAAACAATTGATGGACAAAGAACCTCTTGTCGTTTTTGTTGCCGCAAAGCAGCATCGCCTCGTCGTCACCAGATCTTTCACATGTCCGCTGCCCCGCGGACAACGTGCAGGTCCGTTCTTAGGTACACACAGAAGTTGCAAGAGGGGCCCCCGCTGTCCCAGTCCATTGTCGGGGGGCCGCGGGCGTGCTTAGACACATCGGCCCGAGGATCAGGTTGCTTTTGTTGGGCCCGGTCCCAGGTCCACGCTGCTCCTCGTGACTTCAAAGGGCCATGTCAGTGTCTGTTAGTGAAGATGAGAAGCGGTTGGAGTGCAGCGCGGCGGAGTGGGATCAGCAGGGGCCACGGTGCACCCTCAGGACAACGCCATGTTGTCTTAGCAGGCGCGGGAGTCACGCAGCTCTGACATCCACTCATGCAGGGGAGCTGAGACACACCGGAACGTGTGGGATAAGACATGCATGTGAGCATATGGAGGGAGAGAGGAGCGGAGTTATAGGAAGCCGTCGACTCACTGACTCTGGCTGATGTGGGACGGAGCCAGTGTTATCTCCTGTTCAGGACCGGCCGACTGGATGTTCATTCAACATTCAGCTGTTTGATAAGAGATACAATAGGACAGAGGTCGTGCAGGTTGGGGGAGGATGGTGGAGGTCAGGGGTCACCACACAGGAGGCAAAACATCCTCCCCAATACTCCCAAAAATCACACCCCACCCCCTCCGGTGTCATCTCAGCCAGACCTGAACATCCTCTCCCGGCTCCAAACACAGCAGCGCTCTTCCCCACGCACCGAATCCGCGTCTAATAACACCACACTGGAAGATTCAGCTGTGAAAACATGTAGGTTGTGTTGTCTGACTGCGACGCCTGTTATCTTTTTGTGTGTTTGCACACTGTACTGCCCTTGGGGGGGGGGGGGGGGGGGGGGGGGGGGGGGGCACTAGACTTTGATTTTCATTCTGTACATATATATATATATATATATATATATATATTAAAGTAAATGATTTCACCCCACAGTGACACAGTGAACAGTGTAACAGATGTTTTCTATCTCTCTCTCTCTCGGTGTAGCTGAGATGAGAAGGAGCTGACATTTTCTTTGTGATGACAGCAGGTATTGTTATTGTCAGGTGCGGGCTGCTCCGAGCGCGTGTCCCGCGTTCGAGGTGATGACTGTTATGCACACGGGGTGGGGGGTGGGGGTTGGGGGGGGGGTGTTTTATTGGCAGGTGTGACTCCTGACCCTGCCTCTGTCTGCCTCTGTCAACACAAGGCATGATGTCTCGGCATGGAGAACCCACCAGGGGCTTTGTCTGCTCACCTGCTCCTATCAGATACATTATACAGTATGTGTGTGCAACGGCTCTTTGACCAATCAGGCCATGAAATCAGCCGTAAGTCTTTTTCCTTTACCATGTCAAAGGATAGAAAACGACACAGGCCTTCCTGTGAATGATGATGAGGAGACTGATTGGAAAACTGCTCATCTGGAATTTGTTCTCTGCATCGAGATGGAGATGATGTCAAGGCCCAAACATCTCTCACCAGTGAGCTTCCTTCATTTATTTTCTGGACAGTGAGGTTAGTCTTTACACAGCGATAACATTCCTGGCAAACCTCCTGGAAGACACACACACACACACACATATGCACACTTTCATTCAGCCGGCAGATGATTCCAGATGTTTCCTAAGCGGATGAAAGGCAAGGGAAGCTCCTTGCGAGCGTGCTTCAGACTCAACTAATAGTTGGAAGCCGACCAGCTGGAACCACCCAGACCTCCATACTGCCCCCTCCCCACCGGCCCCTCCCAGCTGCAGGCCTATAGTAGTGATTTATCTCCTCAGGATGTGTCCGGCGCGTGGGGAGAACATGTAGGCGGACATACCTATCGCTAAATTCAAATCCCCGTGATAAGAGACAGATGAGGAAAATAAATAAATTTAAAAAAATTTGTTATATCATTATATCAATATGCTGTGCTCTTTTTTTTAGCATGTTTATTTGTGTGTCACAAGGAGGGTGCCTTTTTTGGCAACAGCATCCGAGCGGGAAAATGATCTTGCGTTCTGGGTTTCAGATTAGCGGCAAGGAATCATTAAACCTCTCCAGCAGGCCGCTCTTTCATCGCAGATCACTGATCCACCTCGTGGAAATATCAGGATGTTATTAAATGTGTCACTCCAGACCTGGGCTTTCACTGAACACGCATGAAATCCAAGGAGCAGGCTCCAGCCCACAGCCTCAGGTGCCCGAGCCACCCACGTCTGATTAATGCAACATCCCTGAAAGCCGCAAACCTCTCAAAATGTCACCGGGAGTCAAAAGTGGGTGTGCTTTTCACCTGAATGGGAAGATTGTAACAATTATGGTTGTTACCTCAGCACACACAATGGGAGCATTGATTCCCCCAGCTGCTGGTGGATGTGAGGCTTGGCGAGAGGAGAGCGGGACGGGGTTGAGGTGCAGAGCGAGCCCACCGCTGAATCGCTGGCTTTGTTTGCAGATGCATGCTGGGATTTTGATCATACGGCGCAAACGGGCCGAAAGCCGCTTGGCTTTGCGTGTAGTCTGGGCTGCACGCTGTGACAGATACAAGAGGAAGCATGTTCCATCTTGTTCACGGATATTGTCGAACTTGTTACTGTAGAAGACAATGGGTCTCAGTTTCAGGAACATGGAAAAACAAGCTACAAATATTAATTAGTTAGTTATTAGATTTACTATGATTTGAATTATAAACGTTGTGTGAGCGTCAATGAATATTTTGTACTTATCCGACACGGAATATCTGTGTGTGTGTGTGTGTGTGTGTGTGTGTGTGTGTGTGTGTGTGTGTGTGCGCCACCTGCTGCAGCTCTGTCATGCGGTTGCGATTCACCTGCATCGACACATGTCTCATCATGACGGAGTCCCCTGTGTTTCAACAGGTGTCTGCTCGCACACTAACATGAACTCCGTCACACACATTGGCACGATGGCAACACGATACACAAACTGTTACGCACATCAGTGTGTGTCATGAAACTGTCATCTCTTCTTATGGTAATGCAAAGTACATTTACAGTATGGATGAGAATTGGCTGTTTCTTCCTTTGCTCTGAGCATATCTTCCACATGCTTCCACATGACCTTTGACCCGCTGAAGCATGGCTGCGGTCTGGCACATACAACCCCAGGTGTGTGTGTGTGTGTGTGTGTGTGTGTGTGTGTGGAGTGTGCCAGCCATGAGAATATGGGAGGGTGAGGGATCGGCGCTCAAGACACACAAACCGGAGAAACAACTTTCTGTGTGTTTGTGTGTACGTGTGTGTGTCAGACACCGAGCAGCAACTTAGCCGGGCTTAGACAAGGCGGGTGAGGACGGGGTTAGAGCGCTGAGTAACACACAACGCAATAATAAGGCCGGAGTGCACAGCTGATCGAGCAGCTCTGGCTTTTCTATTCCACTGAGTCAGCACATGTGCCGCCTCGAACCCCAAGTGTAACAGCAGGTGGTTTCAACCGAGATAAATAGTAAATAGAAGAAAAAAAAAATAATTTGTGCACCAAATGAGTCTGTAGTCGTTCATTAGTAACCTGCTGGGAGGCTATTTTCATCAGAGCTCTGTATTTACCTGCTCGGCTTCAAACGTGGCTGTGTCGGCACACGTGTGCCACATGACCTCGGGCTGAATTAAGGAAGTCGCAGGCCCAACAGGTTATTTTTGTGCCGCTCTTTGCGGTTCCTTAATGCCGCACTTCATGTCCTGGCGTGCCTGTGTTATTTTTCACACTCCAGACCACAAAACAAAACAGAGATCTGGGTGTTTAGCAATCACTTGGCAGGAAGGATCGCCTGAGCTCGAAACGTTCTCGCCCCACCCCCCCACCCCCCCGTCCCGCGTTTCTCATCGGAAACACGATCGTTTTACGGTCCTCCGAGGAGAAACGAGATGATGGAGTGTCGTTACTGGGACAAATATGTTTTATCCCTCACTTAGGAAATCCTGATAGTGTTTCATAAAAATATACAACGCAGCAGCTGGGACGCTACAGTCACCGCTCACATGAAAACATCAGCGTGTGGAGATGTTTATACTTATTTCTATGTGTCCTTCCCCTCCTTTTCCCATGAACCCGTCACCTCCTCTCACCTGTCCAGTAGGAGGAGATGATGCGAGAGTCGCCAGCGTCCAAACTCCGGGTTTCCGAATTCCAGCTCTGGTTCCAGGCAGAATGAGATCCATTCAGGGAGGTGCCAGGAGATCCCATAAAGGCTTCTCTGTATGAGCGCGCCAGGAACCAGGCCACTGGGTCAGAATTCCTATAACCAGCCCGTCGTGCAGTGACCGCTTGTTAGGTTCAAAATAACTCGCTGGCTGTTTCTTGAGGCAAAGCATGTGCTAATATAAAGCGTCATACGTGGATGGATACAATGGACCGACTGTTCTCCGCGCCTGTATTTCCTTCTCTCCTTTTCGCTCCTTGTGTAAACACTGTGAATCTGAACTGTCAGATGTGCCTGCGTCAGCTGAGCAGAAATATTCCGATCATTCACCGAAGACAAAGCGTCAAAAATAAACCGCCATAAAAAGTACATAAGAATGATCGATAAAAAAAATAAAACTCTGTCGAAGCCCCAGCATCTCTGCCCCTCTGACTGAAGACAGATGTCGAACCCTGCAACGTCTTAACTCCATAAAAAATCTCATTGTTTTGCATAAAATTTGAAAAGAACACAGCCTGTACGAAATCAATATTATAAAGTTCCCTGGAATTAATCAGCATCGTTAGAGACAAAGTCTTGCACCGGAACGCTGCCAGGCTCTGTGGCTAAAATAGAAAAGCTGATCTTCCCATAGGAATGGGAGAACTTGGGAATTAACAAAAGACGCCGCGCCTGCTTCTTCCCTCCCACCCCCACAGTTTCTGAATCTATCATGGCTGTCACCCGGCATCAGCAGGCGGAACGGGCGATGCTTTTTGTGGACAGCATCCTGCTAAAGCTGCTCGAGTGAACTGAAGAATGCGCGTATCCATCAGGGAATCTGTCGTGTGACAGGGCCATGAAGGAGAAGAAGAAGGAGAAGAAGGGACGTGGCCTAGAGGAGGCCATGAGAATCAGATCACTGGAGCTAATCTGGAGAGCGGAAGTCGTCTGGAAGCTTTAAACGTACCGGCCGGCGTTCCTAACAGAGTCACTTTTCATTTTAAATACCAGCCCCTGCCTTTCCCTGCTCCTGCTCCGTCATGGTCTTCATGTTTGGTCACTGACTGGACCACGGATCTAATCCATATCTGATCTCTGTGAAATCCCACGGCAGAGCAGAGTTCACTTTCATTGTGCCGCTTGTCCACCTGCTCTTCAGCGCTGACCCCCAACTTCTCCCTGTGAGCCGTCACTGCAGTTCCTCAGGTTCCTGTGAACCAGGTCCCAGAGAGGAATACGACGGAGATGATGGAATGGTGTTGTGAACAGCTTGAAGGCATCCGGAGCTAATTCAGCATGGACTTGAGCATGTGTCTGGTTTGAGGCCCCTCTCTCTCTCTTTATTTTGCATATCAGAATGTTTTTTTTTCCTCTCTCCACACACACACACACACACACTCATAGGCTACATACATCATCACAATGGCTGAAACAAAAGATAGGCTTTGTCTACATGGCTTGCAAAAACTTCTGGGAATTTCGAGCGCGATGTGCCAGTTGCTGCATTCTTCAAATATGTCACTTTCTTCCCACATATTTCCACACTGACTGGATGCATGGCCTTTTCCGACCAGCCACACAGCCACACAGCCACGGGCCGCGGCTGACGACAGAGCCGCAAGCGGTGCGGAGGAGAAATGTGCGCTATGCCTGTCGCCGTGTTGTTGAAGCAAGCGAGACAGATCCGCGTGAGGTGTCAGAGGATAGACAAACAGCATACGTGTCTGGCACTTGAAAATGACAGGGTTCTTGTTTACGGCGAGGAATGTGGACGCAGGTTGGAGCGCCGCTGCATTTCTGACAGCCTGGAGAGGAGCCAGGGAGGGATGATGACAGGCGGACGGCCTCTCGATGCTATCAGCGCCTTCCAATCTGCGCGCGCATTCCGCCAGATATGGGACATGCGCGTGTGACTGCAGTTTACAGTTTATCAGGCGGAGATAGCAGGCTAAAAGAAACAGGTCGGGACTGGCTCTGAAGAGGAGCAACAGTTTAGGTATTCATCAAACGGGTTCTCAGAGGTGGTTGGAACATTAACTCCAGACAGGTTTTAAGTTCACTGACACTGAAGAGCTCAGGAAACCAGATCGATGAACGCTACAGTGAAAATAGGCTCGTTTGCTGTGTGCGTTGTTACCACTCTTAACAAGGGTGTGTTTACTTGTAAAAAGCTATAGTGTCTTGGGTTTTTTTGTTGTTTTTTTACCACCGTCAGGACAAGCGAGAGTCAAAATCACATCCTGTCAGCAGCTCAATTTATTTTATGGCTGCTTTTCCACCTGGAGGCTGGCTCCTGGCATAAAAGTGAATCACACTCAGCAGGAGTTTGTGACAACAGGCCTGAGAAAAAACAGCCCTGCCCTTCCCCCAATCTCCACCAGCCCCTCGAAAGCCCACTTAAATCCCTCATTACTGTATCACTGACCCGGCCTACCTAACTATACATTTACCCAACACATCTCATCCTCCCATGTAAACTGCACCTCACTGCTTCCCCCGTTCTCCTCCGCCGAGTGAAACCAACAGCACGAGCGCAGCTTATGATTAACTGGCTGTTTTCCGTGATCGATTTGTTTTCCGTGATCTCGGCTCCCACCGGCAGTGAAACTTCAGGTGGATGGAGGGCGAGAGCTAAATTTGTTTCCTCTGAGCTCCAGTGAAGGAGAAAATAACAAACAGGGGCAGCAAGTGATGGAGCAACTGGAACAACAAGCCGACGACACATGGAGTCAACTAGGTAAACAGAGAGGAGCCTCGGATCGTATGGAGAAACTTCTCATAGGACCACACAATATCCATGAAATAATATAGACTAGACTAGACTAGACTAGACTAGACTAGAATAGAATAGACTAGAATAGACAAATGTTAACTTAGGAACCAACCCCTGTATGTTTGTGTATATTGTTTTTAAATCTTAATTGACATTGACCTAAGTGACATCATTTAGTCAACAGTTGGTCACCTTCAAACTTAAATTCCATCAAAGGGTGTCATTCATCGCCCTCATTAAGAAACACTTACAGGTGTTGCTGGAGCGTAATAGAGCAGGTGCCACTGTGATTGATCCTCAGTCGTCATGTCCCGACGCGCCTTGCGGTGCCGTTGACTCATTAAAAAGTCCCAGACTGTCTGTGTTACAGGAAGGACAATGGAGAAACCGGAGCACACGCTCACCGGTCAGACCTCTAATCCAGATTACGCAAGCAATACTGAAAAGTTGCTCAACGTCTGAATCTGGAGGATGACTGAAACTTTTTTTTTTTTTTTTTTTAATGGACAGTGGATCTGTATGTGGATCTGAGGTCCCTGGTTGCCCGCGGCCCCCAAGCCAGGACTTGTCATGTCAGTAATGCAGCCACGTCCGTCACCAACCAGCCTCAACCAAATCCATGCCCTAAGAAACCAGAGAGGAAAAGTAGCAGTTACAAACTGCTCTGGTTTTCCTCGTTGGACGAGTTTTTTTTTTTTCTCCAGCACCAAACACCATCTACCCGCTGAAACACACTGTTTCAAGTGTAGTTTTTGTTTACAGATGCAGTGAGTCCTAACGGACCCCACCTCCGTGCAGGTCCCTGCAGCTCTTGTTGCACTCCAAAACAGCACCGCAAATAAGCAGAAAGACTCTAGATTGGGTTCAAAGTTTGGTTGGGACTCCGTGAGGTAACGTGATTATTAAAAAAATAAAAAAATAAAAAAAAAATAAATGACACTTTGACCAGGGAGCTGTCTGCAAATCCACAGCATGGTGTTCTGGGATGTGGTTTTCCAAATTCACGCCCATCCTGTAAATCAGCCACAGTGACAATATTGTATAACCGAATCAAAACTAAATGAAGGACTGTACAGATTCATGGTGGTGGTTGGGCTAATTGCTAACGTGCTGTTTGCAACACAGCCACAAAAATAATCACCACTTTTCAGCCCTTAAATCTCCAAGTGTTGTGCAAGTGCTGAGGACTATGGCAAAATGCAGTAAAAAAAACAAACAAACAATGGAAATGGACTCAGATGCGGATTAGTGTAAATGCGACTTTATTCAGATGACACATTTAATCAGATCATACAGGAAGCACGCGCTCACGTGCCCATGTGTTTTAGTAAAACACGACGTTTTCTGTATGTTTGCTTTGCAGCTGCTGTTGCTCCCAAACAGAAAATTTTATGTGCGGTGCTGCCTTCAGTTGCTGTCGGATCTTTGGCTTTCAATACTAGACGAGTTGAACCACACGTCTCAACATCCCAACAATGACAAATATAAATACTTTATTGATATATATTGTATATATATCAAGCAAATGTCTTAGCAAATTCATGTATTATTACATCTCATGCATAAACAGCCGAGTATTTATGAGTTAAACGCTCTAACATCAATTGCCCTAAAAGCACCGCATACACACTGGTGACAAGCGGATATCGGAGCTTTGGCTGCGCACTTGAACGCATCACGGTAAACTGCAGTGGATGGGGTGTGGGCTGGGGAGACAGAGCCGGAGTCACTCGGCACGTTCACGGACGCCTGTCAGCAGCGGACACCGCGATCGAGCGCTTTAACTCTCCTGAACCGTCCGAGAAGAGAAGCGGGGAGTCCGGGTGAAGGAGGCCGAGCGGTGCGGGCGCGCGCGGGGAACGACATGTAGCCGGAAACACGGCGGCGGACTTTATCCGTAGTTTCACCGTAGAGGAGGCGAAGAGAGCGGCGAGAACAACATGCTCAGCCCGATACCGATGCTGGCCTCCCTGCTGCCGCTGCTGCTCCTCTGCCGGACCTCTGTGTCCCAGTACTCCAGCGACCAGTGCAGCTGGAGGGGCAGGTGAGATCCACTGACCCGCTGACACCTGGCTGATTTGTTTTAATGGCTTCATGATAAAGTCGGACATTAACCAGCTGTGACCGAAACCAATCAGGGGGGGCGATTTAAAGTACAATAACTTCAATTGCAGTTAAAGTACAAATGTTGTATTGTTTTTTTTTTTTGAGGGGGAGATGGGGGAAAAGTTAAAAAACTTGATTTAATCAGTGACCTGTAGTTTCTCAGAAACATCTGGATCGTGCTGGGTTTGTGAATGAGTTGACAAAAAGTAAGAGTCGAAAAATAGCCTCAGGTCATTTATGTTTATTTCTGGATTTAAATTATAAAATATATGATTTAAAATATGAGCTATTCATTGAGTTAATGTTTATTTCCTGTCAGGGTTAATAAGACACACAGATATATACACACCATTATAATATAATAATAATAATAACAGTAATAGTGTGATTTAGAGGTCACGCAGTGGAAAGTCTCATCTCATCAAACATCTGCTGAAATCTGTTTTGCACTTGAGAGGCTCTTCTTCAAATAGTGTGGTTTTTGTTTTTCATCCACCCGTCAGGAGGGGCAGACGATATTCAGCTCTTTACCAATAATCTGTTGTTCATTAGTGAGACTCTTGGCTAATCTCCTCTAATTGCATGCAGAAGTGATGAAGTTAGAGGGGACTTAATTAGAGGCGTGCTGAGGGGAGCCTGGTTATGGGGCTTCAGCTGCATATGCTCCGCATGTGCCACGGGTTACTTTAGATCTATGGCGAATTTGAATTTCAGCATCTCATTTTCAGGAAACTGGGCGTTTCTCCCTCAGAGTCAAACCGCTCGCTTGGCACGCACATGCTGGTCGACTGCTGATGGCTTCCTGCCTCTGGCTCTGCCACAGAATGACTGACAGACTGGAGTTTTCAAACCCTGACCAGGCATTAAGTTCTGGAGGGAGTCATTTGGTCATGCTGGCGCCAGAGTCCGAAGTGCTGCCCGGACAAGTCTCTTCCAGTCTCTTTGGTGGCTTGAATGCAAGGGGAGGTTCGGTGCGTGACCTGCATTTGCACTTGCATGCAGCAGGCCCAGCTACTGTTGCTGCTGTTGTCTTGCCCAGAAGCCCCTGTGTCCCTCCATTCATCCACTCCTGCTTCCAAACTCTTCCCAAAGGCAGCCTGCCAGTGGCGCATTTTGCCTGCGCTCTGGGAGGAACAATGTGGCGTGGGGAGTGTGTGTTGGAGCTGAGGTCATCTTGGCTGCTCCGGCTCGTGACTGGTCATGCAGCCAGACTTGCGCCCAGACGGCCCTTAACGCTTTAGAAGGAATGTGCCTCAGGCCTTCACCTTGTTCAGGCAAATAAATGACCCGAACGTTAACTTAAATAATCTCGTTATGTCGCGTTAAGAAGAAAAGGTTCGGGGTTATTGCTGACGTTGCATTCTTGCTTGTATTCCAGCGGTCTGACTCATGAGGGCCACACCAGGGACGTGGAGCAGGTGTACCTACGTTGCTCCCAAGGCTCTCTGGAGTGGCTCTATCCCACGGGGGCCATCATCGTGAACCTCCGACCCAACACGGTGTCCCCTGCTGCCGCTCGCCTCTCCGTCTGCATCAAACCCTCCACAGACTCCAGCGGCACCAACATCTACTTGGACCGCAATGGCAAGCTGCGGCTACTGCTCCGCGAACAGGACCAGGCGCAGGGCAAGGTGCACTGCTTCAGCATCCAGGAGGGGGCGCTTTTCATCGAGGCCGTCCCGCACATGGACATCAGTCGGCGGACTACGGTCTTCCAATACGAGCTGGTCAGCAACAGGCTGGGAGTGGATGCACACTCACAGGATGGTAAGACACGTTCCCATTATTACCTGCAATGCAGTCTACATGTAAAGCATGTAAATAAACATTATTTACTTTATCTGAACAGCCATTATAAAAAGTCTGCACATTTCTGACTGATCCCCTCCAGCACTGGGTTCCTTTGTGCTCTGGACCAAGTGCAGCCACCTACTGGTGGAAACTCTACCAAAATCCAAAGTCCATTTCTCACACACAATTTTCTTTACATTTTAGGCTGTGGTATGTAAGGTTTTATGACGCTTTTATTTTTGAAGGGGGAAAAAAAAAAGAAATTAAATTGTCCACCATTGTCCAATTATCCACACTCGACTTGAAAACACTACATGGCTCGAAGCCGGAGTCGTTTTTTTTGGATGCCTTGTGTGGGGAGGGGTGCAGTCGAACCCAGGGCCTCCATTGGAAAAACAGCCGTGTATTTTCACGCAGCGTACCTGCCAAACCTGCACAGCTTCAAGCCGCGCAACCGTGCGAGCAACTGTGTTTTTTTTTCCACCTAAGGCAAAATGTCAGCGGTATCGGGCCCACATCTGTTTTTACAGCTCTCCGGGTTCACATATTATATTGACATCCTGCGTCACTATCTGGCTCGGCGGAGGAAGAGGGTTAAAAGTGGTGGTGTGGCTGCGGAGTTGTTTTTCAGACATACTTGTGAACTCAGCTCTGCAGCATTACGCTGCTGCTGATTTACATATCATTGTGGTAATGATGATAAAATGGAGCCACACCTGATTTTCCACGTCACTGATTGTTCATGTTGCGTTCATGTTCAGCAGCAAATTGCAGGCGTTTACTACTCAGGCATCGAAAGTTTGGTCCCGAATGTCATTTTACTGTGTGAGTCGATGCCATAAGAGTCTTAAAGTTCTTCAAGGCCTTAGATCACGCTGGGATGATTCACAGAGACAGGGGTCTCGTGTCATGTGGGGCCCAGACTGGTGGATGGATTGCTCCTCCACTCCGTCCAGTCATCTTTTTTCCCTCTGTCTTCAGTCCTTCCTCTCCCTTCCTCGCCGTCCTGACCCGCTGTGCTGGGATTGAGTTGCTCACCATCAGGCTGGAATGTATCTCCAACCAGATGTTGGGAGGAACTTCTACGAGCGTATAGTTTCTTCTTGTCACTCCCTCGGTCTCCCCTTTGAATTATTCTCCCCCCTCTCACCATTTCCTACCTCTTCATTTCTCTCTTGTCTATTTATCATTCTTGTATTTTTCTTTTTCGTTCCTTTCCCCTCCATACATCTCCTCTCTCCCCCCCCGCCTGTTTGAAGTGGTCTTAGTCTGTGCCGAGTGGTATTAGCAAGTTGCGCTCCATTACAGTGGAATGCATCAGGCCCCAGATGTCGCAGGGACATCATGTGCCCCTCCGCTCCTCCTTTACCACTCCTCCCATCCCTCATCCCCCTCTCCTCCTGTGAAGTGGTTCTGATCAGAGTGGTGCTGCATGTGCACGCGCCAGAGAGAGATGCTGACTCGGCTCTCGGCCCATTCCTGTGGTTCTGTTTTATGTCTGACATGTGAGCCCCGTTCTGCTCTGCTTTGGAGGAAAGAGGAAGAAAAAAAAAAGAGGCCTGATTTCAGGGCTCTGGTGCTACGGCGGCGTGAAGGGTTAGGTTCAGAGATTCAAACGCGCCCTCTGCACTCTGCGACGGGCTGTGGGCGAGGTCGGCCGCTCTGAAGCCTCCCAGCGCTCCAGCTGTTCTTAAGCCGTCCGAGCTTGCAGATGATTGACCTCTGGCCTCTGTAGTCGTGCGGTAATGACTACACAAGCTGACCTAAGACTTGCCCCCCCCCAACCCTTATCCAACAAGCCAGCTAAAAATAATCTGCACCTTAAGATGGCAGAAGACACGGAATACTTCCATAGCAGGAAGCGTCTTATGACGTATTCTACTATGTCTACTATACCACAGCGAGTCCTGGGCTCCAGAAGGGGGTTCGGGTGAGGCCTGCCGCAGGACCACCTGAGTCAACTAATCAGCTTTGCTGCTTCTGAGGCCCTTTATCCTGCTGTAAAACACTGGTGGAAGGCAGGGAGAGGGTTTTTTTGTTGTTTTTTTTAACACTCTTACATCTGCCACATTTGGCCGGGCTTTTATTGTTCAGTACACAACTCGATGCAAGTGGAGAGCAGCTCGGTGTCGTCGAAGACTGAATGACTTTCCTCAAGTTGGTTGGATAAAGTCATTTGAATTCAAGGGAATCAAGTCCAATTTATAAACATTATGGGAACATTTTGTTAATTCGTCAATTATAGATTAAGTGAGAAGGTGCAAAGTAAGTTTGGTTTTTGTTTTGTTTTTTTCCGGCTCATCTGCCTCTTGAATGTCAGTTAAAAACTCTCCTTGATGTGACAGTTGAGACTGGGAGCTCAGGTCAGAGAAGCAGCCTCTGCCTGTCTCTCTGCCTGTCTCTCTGCGCTCTTTATCCTTTTCATCTGGTCTTTGTTTGGCATGGGGTGTCAAGGGCTTCCTGTTGTGGTGGGGAAGCAATTGGAACAGCCCCTTAGAGCATTAATCACACACACACACACACGCACACACACACACACACACACAGCATTAATCAGCATTTCTTCATGAATGCGCTGATTAACTTTATTTTTCAATCAGCAGCATGCCTGGCTCTGATTGGTCTCTGAATCCTTCTGTGCTTCTTTTGTAAAATGGGAAAAAAAACATATTTGTAAGGATGGAAATTTCTATAACGTGTGCATGTGAGGAACACAAATTCCCCACATGGCTGGACCAACCACGGTTGTATGTTTTTGTAAGTCGTACTTAACTGTAACACTACGGCCCCAGGAACATGATTGTATCCTGCTGGAAGACCTGGAGCGCTAAAGAAATCAGTGGATTTTCCTGTTTCTGTTTGAACGTCTCAACCACATCAGATTTTGGCTGTAACCTTATCACCCTTTCTCTTCTATTTCCTTCTCAGCACCCTGTCAGCCCTGCAGCGATGCTGAGATGCTTCTAGCAGTCTGCACCAGCGACTTCGGTAAGTATTGGTGTTGTTTTGAGGAATTACAGGCGTCCTGCTGGTGTATGGTGGTTTTGGATACCAGTATCTAAATCCTGACTTCCTGTTTGGTTTTTCCAGTGGCACGGGGCTACATAAAGACCGTGGCGCAAGAGGAGGAGCGCTCGTCCGTTACCGTGGAGATCAGCCGCCTGTACAGACAGAAGACCCAGGTCTTTTTACCGGGTGGTCCCCGGGTACGGAGCTGGACTGGCCATATCAAGATGCCCATGCACTGTGGGGTGAGGTCAGGTGAGGGCGACTTCCTCTTCACCGGGACAGTGAGGTTTGGAGAGGCCTGGATGGGCTGTGCCCCACGCTACAAAGACTTCCTGCTCTTGTACAACGCGGCACAGAAGCAGGGGACCAACCCCTGTCACGTGGACACTAACTGACTGGGCTACCCGCCCATGCTTGGAAATAAGACAAGACCTCACTGGGTTGTGAGGAGAGCAGAACTACGGGTTCATGCTGAGGAGAGAAACGGGCCGACTGGCCCAGTGGCAGCCTCTGACCTCTCTTGCTGTCTTGTGACTCTTTGGAGACAATGATTGGAGCTCCTGAATGTTGCCAAGCAGCATGTTAGCTGGACTCTGCTCTCACAGCATGATGCAGCGTGGAATGTGTTCGGACTGCCCGAAGACGAGGGACTTCCCAGGTTTTAAATGTAGCAGGCGGCGCGTATGGATTTGATTTGTATAAAATGTGAATGAACGTTGTATATTTTGAAGCTCTGTGTGCTTTGTAAAAAAGCTCGATGTACAGTCCTGGAAGTTATTTCTTATGACAGAAATGTATAAAGTGAAAGCATCTTATTTTTATTTTGTTAAAAAAAAGGATTTAATGCAATTGAATGCCTGAATTCCTGTGCTTTTCAGGCTGCACACAAAAAAAGAAGAAACAACAAAAAAGCAAAAAAAAACATTTTTTGCTCTTCAGAATAAAAGCTTGTTCTATTTAACGCTGTCCATGTCTGTGGTGTTAATACAAAATAAGTGACTGATGATGTCTTCTAACTCTTTATGGACCAAGAGATAGTTTACTCTATACAGCTCATGGATAAATAATAAATAGGTATTTATTAAAACAATATTTAACTACTGTACATAAGTTTGGATATTATGGCTGATTTCGGCTATAAAAGTTTAGGGTGTCTTTTCTTTCTATAGGTCCCAGGCAGAATAAAAACACCATCATATGATTTTCATTTTCCTCTCCCCCAAGGATCACCGTATGCCAGGGGTACAGATTGATATCAGCGAGCTGGGGTGGATTCCTGTGTGCCGGTTCCTGTGGTGATGGGGGTGGCCGTGTGTCAAGGTCAATGTGAAAAGCCTCTTTGTTTCCACACAGCAGCCTGGTATGAGAGAGAGGACTGAAGACAGATCTGAATACAGCCCCATGACTGAGCACTCAGCAGAGAGCAGCACTCTCCAACCACACGCACAGAGTTTGATTGGCAGCCACGGTTCTGCTCAACCTCCCTGTTTCGATTTAAGTTTTTCATTTTCATCACCTAAACTAAACCACAAGGATCCAGTCAGCGTTTTGGAGCCCACGCTAGTCTGAGTCACATCAAGGCCGCCATTGTTTTGTCTACCTTTTCTGTTCAACGTAAATCCACAAATGTCTCTAGATAAATTAGGCGACTGCTGTTTCAGACGGTGCTGTGTGTTAGATTAAACGTCTGCATTCCAGCTGATGGCCAGCAGTCCCAGAATTGCTCACTGGGAAATGCAAACAGAGTCACTATGGTAACAATGTCTCATTGTGAACCTTCTCGGTCTGGCTTTAAGACGAGGTGCTTCAGATGAAGATGAGGAGGACGATGAGGGTCAGTGTGCATTATGTTTGGTTTTCATTGGCCCAGCTGTTCTGCTTGTCTCTCTCTCTCCTGGCCGATCAACATGGTGCTGTTTAGTTCGTGTAAATCTCAAGGCGATTCACATTTTGCACATAATCGATATATGCATCACTGTCCGGGTTCTGCAAGGAAGATGATGCTAATACAGTGGAACCTCTTAAACTTAATTCGTTCCGTGATCGGGTTCGTAGGTTGAAATGTTCGTAAATCAAAGCGATTTTTTTCGATCCCTATTCCCTACTCCCTACATAAGGAAATGAATGTAGTGGGCTACATAGGGGTTAGGGAGCGATTTTGGACACAGCCTCAGTCACCTGACACGCTCTGAGACTCACTCACGGGTCACACGTAATGGCGAAATGTTTTTAATTTTTCCATGCTCGGGTTCGGAAGTCGAATTTGGTTCGTAAGAGGAGGCAAAAAAAATCTTGAATCTCCGGTTCGTATCTTGAAAAGTTCGCAAGTATAGGCGTTCGTAAGTCGAGGTTTTACTGTAATAATAATAATAATAATAATATTCTTGTTAGTGAAAAATTGCAGTGTGCAAAGTGCACAGTCACTTGGCAGAGAGAAGGGCAGTGGAGTTAAAGAGCGAGAGGACCCCAGCAGAGACAACAGACCTGGGAGCTCAGTGTAGTGGTTAATGTTTTATGCTTCTGGGAAGTGCTGGAATGTGGAGAATGTGTTGACTTCACACACACACACACACATGCACAGCTTCCCCCAGTGCCTCTGCCTTGATTAGCCGGAATCAATAGAC
The DNA here is from genome assembly GCA_016785345.1 of Trinectes maculatus. Lineage (NCBI taxonomy): Eukaryota > Metazoa > Chordata > Actinopteri > Pleuronectiformes > Achiridae > Trinectes > Trinectes maculatus. The sequence continues at coordinate 159,202 of JAFBJQ010000359.1, read as the reverse complement.
TCTCTGTGGTTTCTCAGTGTGTGTGTGTGCTTGTAAGTGTGCATGCCTTTAACGTGCGCGTGGCCCTGCCATCAGCACACATAAACACACCGCCTTCAGTGAGCCACACCGCGCCCTGCAGCTGCAGGCCCAACACCTCCACCCAACGAGACACGGAGAATATCAATCATGTTCTCATGACAAATGTTATTCTGCAACCTGTTTATTCATCAAATACTGATTATGCGAAAAGTTCCCTCAGCCGTACAATAATCGCTACTTAGAGTGAATTTCAATCTTTATATTATTCTATTTACATGGTAGGAATAAAGTCTTCGCTGTCCTCAGTCTACAGCCAATGCGGTGGCTGCACTGGGCCTAGCAGGGAAAGCAGTGCTGATGTTTTGCTGGTACTATTTTCCAAGTCCATAATTTCACATTTCACATAACATTTACAAGTTACTGCTGCTCTCTCACAGGAATCTGGTAACTAAAATGCATGCATGCTTTAAGGTCTATGATAATGGGTGTCATAGCAAAAAGTGATTGTAAGGTCACAGCATGGGTCTGCATGTCTCAGTATCAGGTATCAAAGGGGATCGGTGCATTGTGTGCTCCAGCTGAATGTGTCGTGTTAAGTATGAGCTAGACCAGGCGCTGTCTTCAGATGGTTTTCAGATCAGGTTTGCATAGTTCTGCAGACACTCTGTCTTGGAGATGGCAGAGACTTTAAGGATGAAATCCAGAAAACTATATACCAGGAATAGTGTGTATATTATTTATAGAGCTCCTGATTGTAATTTAAATTCCACTGTTGAGGTTTATTTCTATATATTTCTCTCGCTTGGCTGATGTCTACATCATGTCTCGTTATTTCCGTCTGAGACTGGTGATTTGCCGCTGCAGTCTGCTCTGACAATGCTGTCTCCTTCTTTTTTGTCCTCGTTCCTCAGTGAGTGAGTGTGCGTTGCTGCTGTCAGCTCATGTGGCTCCCAGGGGCCTGTTCATTCAGCAAACACACCAACCATGTAGAGCGGGGAGGGGGTGGGGAAGGTCACAGCATGGGTCTGCATGTCTCAGTATCAGGTATCAAAGGGGATCGGTGCATTGTGTGCTCCAGCTGAATGTGTCGTGTTAAGTATGAGCTAGACCAGGCGCTGTCTTCAGATGGTTTTCAGATCAGGTTTGCATAGTTCTGCAGACACTCTGTCTTGGAGATGGCAGAGACTTTAAGGATGAAATCCAGAAAACTATATACTAGGAATAGTGTGTACATTATTTATAGCGCTCCTGATTGTAATTTAAATTCCACTGTTGAGGTTTATTTCTATATATTTCTCTCGCTTGGCTGATGTCTACATCATGTCTCGTTATTTCTGTCTGAGACTGGTGATTTGCCGCTGCAGTCTGCTCTGACAATGCTGTCTCCTTCTTTTTTGTCCTCGTTCCTCAGTGAGTCAGTGTGCGTTGCTGCTGTCAGCTCATGTGGCTCCCAGGGGCCTGTTCATTCAGCAAACACACCAACCATGTAGAGCGAGGGGGGGGGGGGGGGGTGTCCAGACGCAAGGAGCTACTGGGAACCCCTCAATGCCCAGCAGCCCAATAACAGGGCAAAGTTTGGCTCAGACGACTTCGAGCAAACACGCCGCAAATGGCTCTTTTATTTACTCGCCTTCACGTCCCGTCCCCCAACAGCCTTCATTTACTGGGATCCACGGTGCCATTACCAAGGGCCCCCTAGCAACAGCAGCCCTCCTCAACAGGGGAGACAACTTTCTCATGATGTCACCATACCTTGGTCTCGAGATATCAGAACGTTAAATGAACTGATATATACTGTGTGTGTATATATATATATATATATATATATATATATATATATGTGTGTGTGTGTGTGTGTGTGTGTGTGTGTGTCAAATGGGTGAACAAAACAGATTCTCAGATTTGATTCTTGTTGAGCCTCCTTGACTTGGTCATGGTTGTTAACTGGCAATTTCTATTCAAACTGCCATTCATCAGCAGTTGCCTCTTAGCTTATTGTAATAATGCAATCTGCTTGGGCTCCTCTACTCTCAGGCTTGTCAGAGTCACGATCAGGCTGGCGGATCTGCTTTTTGCACAGGCCAGTGAGCACCAGTGGCTTTGCCTTGTTGGCGGACTCCTCCTTGGCAACCAGACCAACCCCCTCTAACCCCTGACCTGGGTGTGTGGCCTTCGGATGACTGGGGGAAAAAAAGGTGGTTTGTGTCTAAATCCAGCCATCAGATTCTGGAGGAGATGGGGGCATGCCCTCTAGCCTTTAAAGGAAATGCACATCTTTGGGCATTGTGGGAGCGACAAAGATCATGAGCCAATGGCGGGACAAGTGCGGAGCATGATGGATTGTGCAAGTGAACATGTGACGTTTGAAGAACGTCTAAATGAGGAGCATAATAGGATGGGTGATTGATAGGTAGGAAGCGAACACTTAGATTTTCACACAGAAGCGGATGTGAGCTGTTTGTGTTTGGGACAAAGAATGATGGATTGATTCTTGAGCGATGACGACTCAGTCAAACAAAAAGGAATAGATGCAACTTATTTTTGTTTTTTTTAAACATAATCTCATGGTTTGTTTTGTCAGCCAGAGAGTTAAATGCATCCAACAAAATCTCCCCCAATGTGCAAAACCGAGTCATAGTCACACATGAGAGCACATGCCAAAGGAACATCTGTTCAGATAGCATAAATTCATGGTTTTGCAGCTTGAAGCAATGTGGTAGACGTTGATCGTCAAAAGATCTTAGGTTAGGAGCTAGATGCTTTTTAAACAACATGAGCACATGGTAGATAAAAATATTAACTTATTTCTGAAAATAGGATTGTGCTGGATTCTTAGTGCTGGTCATAGCAAACTCAAGCAGAGGGATTTCATTAAAATCATTACTGACGGTAAAACCAGCGTGCTGAGTTCCAAGCTATGGCAACAGTTATCAAGTGGGCAAGTATTTGCAACAGCTGAGAGGTCAGCTGGGAAATGGCTGAGCCTGGGGAAAGTAGGCTGTCAGTAGCTGTTTGACATACTGGCTTAGCACAGGTGAAAGTCAGTAACTCATGGTGAGAGTTCAGGACCCTGTTATTTTGCCAAGGACCAGCTTGCACTCCAAAAAGGTCAACCAGTTTGATTAATACACAGTATTGCTAAAGTCATTATATTTATTTAAATTGCTTTTAAACATATGTCAACATGTGCTTGCGATAACAAGACGGAAGAGAAAAGGAAATGACACAAAAACAGCAAAACAAACTAACAAACAGAAACCTCAAATGAACTGATTTTTGAAAATGACTACATTACACACAATGACTAATTACTGTTACATCAGCACAGACAAATCAACAATGAAGGTAGGTAGAAAAAACAGAGACACTATCAAGGCAGGACACAACAGAGGCAAGCAAATGACAAACAATGAGACAAAGGAAGACACAGGCTAGATATACACAGGGTAATGAGACACAGCTGAAGCACATTAGGGCAATCACACAGGTGGGAAACACAAGAGGGAGGAAAGGCAAGTGACGTAAAATGAGAGGAAAGTTACCTTTCAAAATAAAACATCTGTGAGGAACGTCACCACAGGTTCTTTCTTCCAGCAGCAGTCAGACTTTATAACCAACAGTGCTCCTAGTAGACCACAACATACAACACACACAACACACAAAACCCAATGCTGCTACATGGTTGCACTACTGTATTTTTGTATTGTTGTACATTATTGTATTGTTATTCATTGTTGTATGTGTATATAGGGGGTATATGTATATTTTGATATATATGTATGTGTATATAGTGTATACTATTACATGTAGTACATGTGCAATGTGTACAATTACCTTACCAATTACCAATTAAATATTGATATACAGGGGGTCCTCGAGTTACGACGGAGATCCGTTCCTGAGAATGTGTCGTAACCGAATTTCGACGTTAGTCGGAACATACATTCATATGTATGTATTCGTATGTAGATAATAAGTTGTGCCACTAGATGTCGCTATAATACCACGCTAAAATAAGAGTTTATTATGGTGAATTGCCTTTTGTCACTGTAGGGGTTGATATCGTGAGTGTAATGAGCATTTCCTTTAGATTTCTGATATCAACCGTGTAGATCCTGTGTTGTGAATAAACCTACGGTATTGCCACGATCCCGAACCCGTGTCCTGTATCCGTGTGCATCTCCTTACCGGCTGCTCCTGCACCCCCAGCCAGCCGGCCATTTCACATAAGTAAACACAACGCAGAGTAGCCTAGCTGTGCTGTGGAGGTGTTGGAGAGCCGGCAGGTGTGCTGAGAGACAGAGAGAGCGCTCACCAACTAGTTCCCGTGCGAAGTGTACGTATTTACGGGGCAAACCGCTTAAGCCGAAACAAGGAAGTTCATGGGAGATGTGTCGTAACCACGAAAACGTCGTATCTCGCGACCGTCGTAACATGAGAACCCCCTGTATTTAGTTTTCTTAGTTATCTAGTTTTTTGTTGCAATTTTTTATTTTTTACTACTTTTTATTATCTTTCTAATGCACATTTCCTCTTGCTATCCCTGTGGCTGCTGTAACTGTAAAATTTCCCACTGTGGGACGAAAAAAGGAATATCTTATCTTATCTTATCTTATCTTATCTTATCTTATCTTATCTTATCTTATCTTAACACAGGAAGTGCAAGACAGGACAAAAACACACAGTGACATCAACTTGACACACCTGTGCTCCACTGGAGACAAGACATGGCCTGAACATGAATATCTAAACTATGCGACTTGATTAAAACATGGACTTGGATAATAACATGACTTGGCATAAAAAAACATGTGCATAATCTAACATTTAAGACATCACAAGACTAACATGAATGACGGGACATGACAGAAGTACTCTAGTGCTAACACCGGATGCCCCAGGAACTTCTGGGTGTTGCCGATAGAAGTCCTCCACAAGGGTGTTATTGAGGATGAAGCACAAGGGCAACCAATAGTGTTTTTCTGGTCTGTAGCCCTCCCAAGCTGTGAGGAACTTCCTTCCACAGCCCCAGTTGTGGATCATCAGGACCTTTTTAAAGGTATGTGCCGGACCTCCATCAATGACTCGGGGGGTGGTGGAGGGTTTAGCTTCAGGACCATAGGGCTTTCTTTGGCGGGCTTGAGTCTGCCCACATGGAAGATGGGATGGACCCACAAGGAGCATGGAAGACGGGAGATGTCACCTTCAGAGGTGGGGAGTCCGGTGACAAAATCCATGGAGATCTTGGCCCATGGTCGGCTAGGTACAGCAAGCGGTTGGAGAAGACCTGCCTGCTCTCTAGAAGATGTCTTGTTTCTAGCACACACGGGACATGCCCCCACATATCCCCTGACGTTCTTCTCCATGGACAGCCACCAGAATCTCTGCCGGATGAAGGAAAGAGTCTGCTTCACATCAGGATGGCAGGTTAGCAATGAGGTGTGAGCCCAATGTACTACCTGTAAAGGCTTCTCAACAGGGACAAAGAGGCGATTAAGAGGACAGCTGCCAGGTGGGATTCATACCATTAGCTTGCTTAACCTCAGATACTATCTGCCAGGAAACCACTCCTAAAACATGGTTATGTGCAGGGATGGACTCTAGTTGCCTAGCAATAGGATTGTGGTCATACAACCCGGAGAGGGCATCTGGTTGAACGTTTTGGGAACCCGGCCCGTAGGACAGAAAAAAGTCAAAACGGTTATAGAAAAGTGACCAGGGGCTTGCCTGGAATTGAATCTTTTAGCATAGTGGATGTACTGTAGATTTCTGTGGTCAGTCCATACTATGAATGGCTACTGGGACCCCTCCAGCCTGTGGCACCACTCTTTCAGCGCCACTTTGACCGCCAGCAGCTCACGGTTACCCACATCATAGGGCGTTTTCCATTAGCGCCAGCTCAGCTTTGTACAGAACGGTATGACTCGGCACGGTACGGTTCTTCTCCCGCTTCCTGAAAGATCACAGAGGGAGCGGCAGAAGGGGGGCGGGCTGTATACGCGGAAACTGCATGTTACACATGAACAACAACAGCAAACTCCATCTAATGGAGTGAAATAAATAGCGATTAGAGTAAATAAATGATACTGGGCAGATATACACAGCCACTGGTAGATATTTAATAAAGCAGGGTCAAATTCCGTTTTATTCCAAGCTGAACAAAAGCTGTAATGTGACATGTATGGTTTTAATTTGCCTTTAATAAAATTGTACGTCCCCACGATTTAAAAATCGCTTATGTGAAGATTGCAATTTCGATTCTCGAACAGTAAATTGTGCAGCCGTACTGTGAAACCACCAAACCAATCCTGCGAAGCAACCTGCTTGGGTAGACTCAGCATGTTTAGAACCACACTGAACCTTCTTGCGGCTATCCGGAACTGACCACTCTGCAACTGCTTTTACTTTGGCTGAGTCCATTTGTAACGTCCCCACGATTTAAAAATCGCTTATGTGAAGATTGCAATTTCGATTCTCGAACAGTAAATTGTGCAGCCGTACTGTGAAACCACCAAACCAATCCTGCGAAGCAACCTGCTTGGGTAGACTCAGAATGTTTAGAACCACAGCTGAGTGGTTACAAAGTTGGAACCGTTTTCGGCCGCTGGGGCCTAAGCGCACAAAGTGTGCTGAGGTGACTCTAGTGGAAAAGTCCCCATAGGTTCGCTCAGCCTTGGTCAGCTTTCTGGAAAGGTATGCACAGGGGTGCATTTTGCTGTCATCGACTAATCTCTGGGGAAGGACCGCCCCTATTCTTTTGTTGGAGGCGTCCACCTCCACCACAAATTGCTTCAACTTTTGGAACACCTCAGCCTGGGCGGTCCACTGGAAGGGAGACTGAGGAGAGGTTAGTGTATGCAGAGGGGCCGCTAGAAGTTAGCAAATCCAAGGAATTGCTGAACCTTCTTGCGGCTATCCGGAACTGACCACTCTGCAACTGCTTTTACTTTGGCTGAGTCCATTTGTATCAGCCCAGGAACGATACTGATTTAACATGAAACTCACAATTCTTTTTTTTAACCTGTCCAGCTTGTGGACATGTAGTGTGTACAATAATAATATAATTAATTAATACTAATAATAATAATGCCAATACCAATACTACTACTACTATTGATAATAATAATAATGGTAATAATAATAATATCAATATGATAATAATAATAATAACAATAGGGCAGCACAGTGGCGCAGTGGTTAGCGCTGGTGCCTCACAGCAAGAAGGTCCCCAGTTCGAATCTCGGTTTGGGGGATCTTTCTGTGTGGAGTTTGCATGTTCTCCCCATGTCTGCGTGGGTTCTCTCCGGGTACTCCGGGTGCTCCGGCTTCCTCCCACCGTGACCCTGAAAAGGATTAAGCGGTAGAAAATGAATGAATGAATGAATAATAACAATAACAGTAATAATGACAAGATTAGGGCAATAACCTGTAATAACCATCACCAAATGGGCAGCTGAACACTTACTACCTGTGCACCAGGGACTCTGCCGGACCATCCGTGGCAACCAGAACCCCCCGGCCCGCCCACAAGGTAGCCAGCTGAGGACAACCGTCTGTCAGTCCCAAAGTAGGATGAGCGAGGACCTATTGAGGGGGGCCTCCCAGCGGGCCAGTTCCCACTCCCGGTGGAGGTCTCGCCCAGTCCAGCATAGAAACCACCAGCCCAGACAGGCAAGGCACCTCCCAGGGCCACCAATCCAGCCTGGATGACCCTGCCGGTCACCCCCCCACCAGACAGGATGGACGGAAGGAGGAGTACAGGACAGTGGTGGCTGACTTTGTGGAGTGGGCCAGTGAGAATCACCTGCTTCTGAATGTGGCCAAGACCAAGGAGATGGTGGTGGACTTCAGAAGAAAGAGGACAGCTCTACAACCGGTCAGGGTGTTGGTTGAAGAGATCAGTGCTGTGTACAGGAAGTGGAAACAGTGGTGGAGAGGACAGTGCTGTCACTGCACCTTACCTTATAACACAATTATAATCACAGCTACTGTCCAATTATAATCACAGCTACTGTCCTGACTGCAACAGTCAATCAAGTTATTCTGCTGTTTCTTAGTACCCTGATAACTCAGTATGTACTTTTCAACTCAGTACGTTATCTATCTATCTATCTATCTATCTATCTATCTATCTATCTATCTATCTATCTATCTATCTATCTATCTATCTAGTGAGAGATGCCAGAGAGAGTACCCCACAAATGTTTCTTTAACCACGGGAATCCCAGAACGAGGGAGTGATAATTAAACAGATGAAATTGAATGGATTCACGGTGAGTCCCTATAGACATGGTAACAGGCTCTGTTAAGTTAGTCACTTTAAAAAGGAGCTTATCATCCAAGGCTCTGGCCTCCAGGAGCTAGGCAGTAGTTTAGTTTAAACAAAGTTTCCTGGCTAACTCCCATGACATAAGGTTTTTGTCCACCCCTGAGTCCACAAGAACCCCCTCAGTCCATTACCTATTTCTGATGGTGATAGATACCTTAAGTAGGTGTCCGAGGAGGAGGAGGAGCTGGACGGAGTCGAGAAGGCTGGGCCGCCGAGTCGACCCAGTGAGGCTGAAGATCTACATGGTGATGGGCTGAAGCTGCTGCAGACCTCTTCTGTCGGCGTCGGTCTTGGATCCAAACGTCCACCCCGATAGCTGTGGCGATGAACGAGTCCAGATCTTGGGGAAGGTCTGGGGGATCAAGTTAGTCCTTAATAGGGTCCGAAGACTCTCCAAAAAGGCATTGATGAGAGCAGGTGTGTTCCATCTAGTGTCTGAAGCCAGAGTTTTGAATTCAATAGCGTAGTTGGACACATCACGATTCCTCAAATCTGGGGACCTACATACAGGCGAATCTCATAAAAATGAGAAAAACAGTAACTTGGAAAAAACACAAACACAAGCACTCCAAAATCCAAAAACTCAAAATCACTCCAGAGGAGGAAATCTAATCTATTTGAATTTACTAACAACAAAAATAACCTGGTGACTCAGAAAAAAGGTAGGTAGAAAAAACAAGACGCTATCAAGGCAGAAACACGACAGAGGCAAGTAAATGACAAAAACAAGCGGGCAACGAGACAAAGCAAGACATGGGCTATGATATACACCAGTTAATGAGACACAGCTGAAGCACATAAGGGCAATCACACAGGCGGGAAACACAAGAGGCAGGAAGGGCAGTTTATTTAGAAGATACTTTTCAAAATAAAACACAGGTTTATTGTGTAAAACAGGACAAAAACACAGGTGTGCTCCACTGCAGACATGGCCTGAACATGAATATCTAAACTACGTGACTTGATTAAAACATGGACTTGGATAATAACACGACTTGGCATGAAACATGTGCATAATCTAAACTAAACATTAATCTAACATTTAACAGATTACAAGACTAACATGATTGACAGGACGTGACAATTACCATACACATGCTTACAATTAGGGCCACGTCTCATCCCTCTTTCTGAGACAGATGCTGCCCCCTGCAGGAACAAAGTATGTTGCTGTAAATTGATTGCTTTATGATTGTCTTTGCTGTATAACGGTGAACCCAGAGAGAATGACTATGTTATGTACAGTATGAGCCCTCAGACCAAAGCCATTATAGTGCAATTAGAGCACAGAAAACAGTCTTTATATTTGAAGTCTTGCTGCGATCCCAGAGAGGCTGCTCATGTTTCCAGTTGCGGTGAAATGTAGATTAATGTTATAGTCATAACAAAGCCTGAACATGACTGACACAGTATAATAAAGGGTGTTATGATCATTGGTACTGCAGACATGCTGTCCACACACCGATGGATGATTCAACCTGGCCATAGATTGGCCAATACAATAAGGCATCAATTCAAATGTGTGACACAATGTCTACCTGCAGACATGAGTAAAAATACAAAGAGAAGATCCAGGACCTGACAGTTACTAGTGTCTGTCCCAAAGACAACAGTGACCCCATAAGGGAAGGAAACCCTACTCTGCTTTCTGCTGAGAGCGATTTGGCTGAGTGTGTACTTAAATACTCATCATTGTATCCACAAAGGTTAGATTTTCAGTGCGTGTTTCATAGCAAATTTAGAAAGAAAACACAGTCCAACGGATCATGTTGAGTTCACGACACCGGGTAAGAAATCCAGTAATACAATAACAGTTGTTTGCCTATGAGAGATCTGTGAGGTTGTTTATAATGGGCCTGTGAACACTGCCAACCTTTAACTCAGCTTGGTGATCATGAGAAGTGAGAACGTTGCACAATATTAGCTGGGTTTCCTTTCAGGAATGACTTGTCACGTTTTATTTTCCACCTCCATTCATATAGCTCTGAAAGGAGGAAAACAAAATAATTCCAGTCATTTCACTGATGAAAACGAATCACAAACTCCCCAGATAGATAGATAGATAGATAGATAGATAGATAGATAGATAGATAGATAACATGTACATATATACAGGGGGTCCTCATGTTACGACGGTCTCGAGATACAACGTTTTCGTGGTTACGACACATCTTCCATGAACTTCCTTGTTTCGGCTTAAGCGGTTTGCCCCGTAAATACGTACAGACTTCGCACGGGAACTAGTTGGTGCCGGCTCTCCAACACCTCCACAGCTAGACTACTCTGCGTTGTGTTTACTTATGTGAAATGGACGGCTGGCGGGATTTGCAGCAGCAGCCGGTAAGGAGATGCACACAGACACAGATGGGTTCGGGATCGTGGCAATAACGTAGGTTTATTCACAACACATGGTCTACAAGGTTGATATCAGAAATCTAAAGGAAATGCTCATTACACTCGCGATATCAACCCCTACGGTGTGTCAAGAGGGACAAAAGGCAATTCACCACAGTAAACTCTTATTTTAGCGTGGTGTTATAGCGACATCTAGTGGCACAACTTAGTATCTACCTTACATATGAATGTATGTTCTGACTTACGTCGAAATTCGGTTACGACACATTCTCAGAAACGGATCTCCATCGTAACTCGAGGCCTCCCTCTATATATATAAACTACAAGAACAAATAATAAGTAACAGAGTCGGTTCATTAATAACTTAATAACTCAAACATTACAAAAATGGCAATAATTTAGTAAATAAGGTAAAAATTAATCGACCAGTATGCTGAATCTTGTTCTTTGTTTGGGTCTTTGAAACTGGTTTAGCCCTACTAATCCACACAGTAGTTCATAGTGTTTACATTCGCAGTCTCAGAAGTACTAAGTCCAGTACTACATATTTTGAAATTGGATGAAAGGGACTGAATCAATGGGTTACTCCAAAGTAATAAATACATGTAGTAAATACATCATAGAACTAAACATTCCAAACATTGCAAATGTTTGCGGGACAAATAACTGGATTGTCTCCTTCTTCTTCTTCCTCCTAAAACTACACAGTAAAAACAATTCAAAGTATTTTTCTTTGGACTGAATGGTATGAGGACGAAAACACCTTAAATACATAAACAGGTGGTTTTTGTGGAGGTGGAAGTGACTCGTGCCTCACACCAGGAAGGTTCCTGGTTTGAGGAAACCTGTCCAGGAAACCTGCCTCTCACCCACTGCTATGATAGCGAACAGATACATATCTGTCCAGCCTACACCATCGCAAACATTTATTCACAGTCTATGCAAGTATCACTTGCCAGAATGTGTAATCATCAATTATTAACCAAGTGTGATAGACAGTATGTTAAAGATTACATGGTGGCACGACCAGATAAAACTAGCAGATCCGCTGTTAAAACCTGCAGGATTTTGTCACTTGTTAAGACTCATTGTCTCGTACTCTCATATGTCAAATTTATATACGTAGATCTAGCTCAAAGAATGTGACTTAGTGGGACAGCAACTTCAGGCAAATGTCAGCAATCATTTCCTCCTCGGTGCTGAGACTCTGTGCTCACAGACTAAGATCTGTGGACGGACTCACGGGCAGGACAAGGTTGCAATCATGCAGCACAGGTTTGCTCCAGTCGTGGTAAGTTAATGGTCTTCATGTGCAGTGGCAACTTATGCCTTCATTACAGATGCTTGGGTTTGTGAGATACAAATACAGGGGGTCCTCGGGTTTACGACGGTCTCGAGATACGATGTTTTCGTGGTTACGACACATCTCCCATGAACTTCCTTGTTTCGGCTTAAGCGGTTTGCCCTGTAAATACGTAGAGACTTCGCACGGGAACTAGTTGGTACCGGCTCTCCAACACCTCCACAGCTAGGCTACTCTGCCTAGCAGCCGGTAAGGAGATGCACACGGACACAGATGGGTTCGGGATCGTGGCATCGTAGGTTTATCCACAACACAGGGTCTACAAGGTTGATATCAGAAATCTAAAGGAAATGCTCATTACACTCGCAATATCAACCCCTACGGTGTGTCAAGAGGGACAAAAGGAAATTCACCACAGTAAACTCTTATTTTAGCGTGGTGTTATAGCGACATCTAGTGGCACAACTTATTATCTACCTTACATATGAATGTATGTTCCGACTTACGTCGAAATTCTTCGGGATCGTGGCATCGTAGGTTTATCCACAACACAGGGTCTACAAGGTTGATATCAGAAATCTAAAGGAAATGCTCATTACACTCGCAATATCAACCCCTACGGTGTGTCAAGAGGGACAAAAGGCAATTCACCACAGTAAACTCTAATTTTAGCGTGGTGTTATAGCGACATCTAGTGGCACAACTTATTATCTACCTTACATATGAACGTATGTTCCGACTTACGTCGAAATTCGGTTACGACACATTCTCAGGAACGGATCTCCGTCGTAACCCGAGGACCCCCTGTATTACATTACATTTGGGGCAATGAGGGCTGCAAGCAATTTGACCGAAATTTTAACTACACACACACACACACCATACAGTCCATAACAAATGCAGTAAAGTAATGAACACAGATAGTGGCTGTGAAGGACTCCAGAGTATCATTGTCCTTGATCTGTGTTTGACTCCTGTTCAGTTTTGCTCCCAGGGCCAGGACCCTCCATGTGGACAGTCCTCCCCATGAACCCCCTCTGACCAGCAGCTATGTCCATGGCACCTCCACCCTCTCTCTGCTCTCCCTGACTGTGGGCCAGAGCTTGGACAGCACAGTGCAGCGGTGGCCCGATCGTGAAGCTGTGGTCTTCCTGCAGGACGGCGTCCGCAAAACATTTGCACAGTTTCAGCAGGATGTGCGTCTCAGACTTTGAGCCCTAAGTGATCCAAGCAGTTTACCTAGAAATTTTAATCTTAACAGCACTGATCTTTTATATCAGTATACCCTGAGTGGAGGCTAAGGTTGTCAAATCACTGATTACTGCAACATGTTTGTACTTTTGCCTTCACTTGTATTATTGCTGTGTAGTAATGTTGTGTACTAATGTACTAAAACTCTGTACTCATGTAGGTGTGGAATTTCCCATCTTGGAATTCATAAAGTGTGTTTCTTCTTCTTCTTCTTGTCAGATGACATTGTCTAAAATTTTCTAATATTGTTTGACTGTCATTGGTGCAGGTTGACAACATGGCCGCAGGCCTCCTTGCTCTGGGTCTGAAGCAGGGCGACCGACTGGGGGTTTGGGGACCCAACACATATGAATGGATTCTTTTCCAATTTGCTTCAGCTAAAGCTGGAATTATCATGGTCAGTTTGGGAAGTGTGCGTGTCTTTAAAATGACACTCATGGAGGTGTAGCTGTGGATGTAGTTGTGTGGTCAGGCAAACTGTATTTTCATGCCAAATAAAGCAGGACATTGAAAATGTCCAGCCATGGCATCTGTAATTACACCACTATATTTACTAATTTCTAATCCTCTAATATCTAGGAACCACCATACACAGTGATAAGGGCTATATGTATAAAATTTACTCAAAACTATTGTTGTCTTTGCAGGTACCATTGAACCCAGCCTATCAGGTGAAGGAAGTAGAGTTTAGTTTAAGGAAGGTAAAATAAATGTATTTGTTTTGTCACTGCATTAACATTCCAATAAGACCACATACTTACTATGACAACAGTATAATGCAAATGTGTGTTTAATTAATTAATTGTCAGCTGATAATTTAATACATTTATACAAAATAAATCCCTATTCATAAGCATGTCTGAATGATAATGTTGAGTCCAGGTCCAGTGTAAGGCAGTGGTCTGCCCATCTCACTTTAAAAGCCAGAAGTTCTGTGAGATCCTGAGGGAGATCTGTCCAGAGACTGACATGACACCAACTGGCATCATCAGAAGCTCCAGGTACGATGGATTTTAAATGACACATGCTCTTCTTCTATTCTCATCAGATACAGTCAATAGTTATAATGATGGTTTTCTGGAAGCTGTTTTAATGTTCCTTCATGGATGCGTCAGGTTGCCAAACCTGCGTATGGTGATTGTGACAGACAGCAGACAGCCAGGGATGCTCCATGCTGACGATGTGATGCAAGCAGGAGACAGTCGGCACCATAAAGAGCTGATGGATCTACAGAGCAAGTTGTCCTTCGATGACCCCATCAACATTCAGTTCACATCTGTGAGCTTTATTATTGCACATTTTGCACATGTATTGTTATTATCATGACATGATAGTTTTACTTATTAATTTAACAGTGAGTCAGAGTTGTGTGTTTGTTTTAGGGTACGACTGGAAGTCCAAAGGGAGCCACTCTTTCCCATCACAATATTGTCAACAATGCCTACTTTGCAGGTCTTCGACTGGGTTATGCATCAAGAGTAAGATCATGCTCGACTCTAATCTTGAAGCAAATATAAACAGTAAAGTGTGTGTAATCTTGTTTTACATATTCCTGTCAGCCTCAGGTGCGGGTCTGTTTGCCTGTTCCCATGTATCACTGCTTTGGCTCTGTGCTTGGAGGGATGTGTATGGCAGTGCATGGTGTCACACTCATCTTCCCCAGTCCTGGCTACAACATCCAGGCCAATTTAAAGGCCATTCAGAATGAGAAGTATGACATACAGTACACCAATTCCCCAAATAACTTTGAATTAATTGTGAATAATGATATGTACACTATCATGTACTTTCTCTGACTCCCACCAATTTGTTGCTTGAGGTGCAATTTTGTCTATGGCACTCCCACAATGTTCATCGACTTGCTTAACCAGCCAGATTTACTCAAGTATGACCTGTCATCAGTTGAAGCAGGTAAGAAATCTGAAGACCAAAACAGTGTCATATTGAATTTGGTCCAATGCTCAGCCATTATTTCAACCATATTTGTCCATTTGTTACACTTAAGGCTTAATGGGAGGTTCTTCGTGTCCCCCGGAGATTGTAAGAAAACTGAGAACAGTCATGAACATGAAAGAGATAATGGTGATTGTTTAAATAAACCAGCTCTTTTCAAATAGAAAATAAAAAATACTGCTGCTTCCCCAGCATTAAAAACACACATGTATCTTTCATGTTTATCAGATAGGTTATGGATCTACAGAAAATAGCCCCATTACATTTTTGGGTTTTCCACAAGACAACAAGGATTTAAAGATAAATACTAGTGGATGCATCATGAGCCACACTGAGGTATCATCTGTCTTTGCAAATCATCTATTTACAGATTTCCATGACAACACAGTGACTTCAAGCTTTACTGTGACTACAGGCTAAAGTAGTGGACCCTGCAACTGGAGAGATGGTCCCTCTGGGGGCATCAGGAGAGCTGATGATCAGAGGCAGTTGTGTCATGCGTGGGTACTGGGATGATCCTGAAAAAAACAGAGAGGCTATAACACAAGATCGATGGTACAGGACTGGGTAAGATGAACGTTTACTGATGACTTGATATAACCCAGGAGAAACACGCTGTATGTTTGCTCTGCACAAGTGGACGCTCCACATAGAAATCCATGTGTTAAATGTAGCATAAATAATTAATTTCTTTAATTGAACAGTGACACAGCGTCACTGAACAGTCTGGGATACTGCCGAATAGAAGGACGCAGTAAGGACATGATCATTCGTGGAGGGGAGAACATCTACCCTGCTGAGATAGAGCAATTTCTATACAAACATCCAAACGTGCAAGAGGTGCAGGTATGATTCGCAACCACTAGATGGCAGCAAAGTGTATCTAAATAGGTGATGGCAGTGATACAGTGTTAAGTTACAGTTTTCAGTGTATTATTACTGGTGTAATGTATTTTTGTTGTTGTTAACAGTGCAGTCTGTGAGAGTACACTGCAAATATGTTAATGCAGATGCTGTTTCTCTGTTTTCGAGGTGGTTGGAGTAAAAGATGAGAGACTGGGTGAGCAGGTGTGTGCCTGCATCAGGGTGAAGGAGGGCCATGTCTGCAGCACAGAGGAAATCAGAGCTTTCTGTAAAGGCCAGGTGAGAGCCAGTGATAATTAAAACAGCCAGAAGCTCAGTTATACAGTTATCCACTATGTAGACTGATATGAAGATGTGTGTTTATCGTTTTTCTAGATTTCTCATTTCAAAATCCCACATTATGTGATCTTTGTGGACAGCTACCCCCTGACTGTTTCTGGAAAGGTAACTTTGTTCATACCTACATCTCTAAATCAACACAATGATTTGTGATAAATGAAAATAAAAGTGAGCTGGCTGCTTCTTTTCTTTTTTTTTTTTAGATCAAGAAGAACGTATTAAAGCAGGATATGGAGAAGAAACTGGGTCTTTAACTTGCTGACTGATGTTCACTGTGAACCTGGCTGGAAACATAGATTTGGCAGGAGAGATCGGGTATTTTATTCCAGGAACAGGGACTGTTACACTGAATTTCTGCTTAAATATGGAATCCATGTACCGTATTTTCTGGACTATAAGTCGCAGTTTTTTTCATAGTTTGGCCGGGGGTGCGACTTATACTCCAGTGCGACTTATGTGTGAAATTATTAACACATTATTATATCCTGTCACATGTTATTTTCACACTGAACCGCAAGAAGGTGCTCTAGGCCCGTGTTGATAATTGAATTGATAAAACATTGGCGACGTAGAAGAGGAAGCGCTGCATCTTCTACCTCTTGAGTTAGCGGAGTTGTTTGAAAGTGACACCGAGGATGACGATTTCATTGGATTTAGTGATTTGGAGTGACACGGATGGTTTGGTAAACTTGTTAGCATGTTATTTATGCTATAGTTATCTGAATAACTCTTAATATGTTATGTTAACATACCGTTC